>PVHX01008515.1:0-48707 GCA_004024805.1 Geosciurus inauris | reverse complement strand
ATAAATATTGATAACCCATATGAAATGAATTATCAATAAAGTGTATGTTCCATTATTTATATGTAAATTATAAATAAAGATTAGCTATTACAATTCACAGCTCAGATTCCTTTCATTGAGAAAAATAGATGTAATGGATTAAATTTTTTTTTTTTTTTTGGTACTGGAGATTAAACTCAGGGACACTCGACCACTGAGCCACATCCCCAGCCCTATTTTGTGTTTTATGTAGAGACAGGGTCTCACTGAGTTGCTTAGCGCCTCGCCGTTGCTGAAGCTGACTTTGAACTCGCGATTCTCCTGTCTCAGACTCCCTAACTGCTGGGATTACAGGCTTGCGCCACCGCACCTGACTTGGGTTAAATTTATCTTTGTTGATCTCAAAATCACTTTTCCATTGTTTCAGTAACTTTTATATGTCCAACTGAACTCTTGCCATGTCAGATATTTTACGGTGTTTAAGAATATAGGGATGTGTATTTCTTAATTTTACCTTCAGATATGCTCATAATCTAATAAGACAAGCAATAGTATTTTGTATTGATATTGCTTGCATATATATTATCTCATTTATTCTTTCAGTTATCATGTAATGAAGGTTAAAATTTTTATTCTCAATGTTCAGGTTTGGAGAAGTTATTTGGCTTACCCAAAGTCACACAATTAGGAAGAGGTGAAAACTGGACTCAAATGCTGTTCTCCTGAACATATTTTTTTGTTTATATCACAAGACCTCTGTAAACCAGAATCTAAGCAAACTATGATACATATCATAAGACAAATACAAAAGTAGCAAAACATCATATGAAAGAAAAATTAATGCTTGTGATTTTTGATTGTGCCACAAAGGAATTTCTGTATGTGGGCACTGGAAGAATAAACTGGATTTTGATAGGGAGAGATGGAGGACAGGACATTCCACAATGAAGGAAAGGCAGGGACTAAAGAGCAGAATGGGGAAAGAGCAGATCATTAAAAGGCTCAGAGTCCAAGCTGACTAGAACATGGGTTATGTGAAAGAAACGATGCTGATGATATTGAAAAGATAGATTGGAACTAGATTATAGAGAATTGTAAGTTTGTACTTTTCTCAAAAGCCAAGAGTACTAAACCCTGGCTGAGTATCAGAATCAATTTTATAGCTTTTTTGAAATGGCCAAGCCCTGGAAGCATTCCCAGATATTCTATTCATTAGCTCTTAGGTGCATGGGCATCTGCATATTTTAGAATCTTCTATTGATTCTGTACTACAGGCACTGTAAAGAGTCAGTGTCATGCTGACTAAAGTGTGGTTCACTGGAGGTATGGTCTGCAGACTGTTTAAGTCTTCATGCTGTTACCATGTATGATGAGAAATTCAGAGTGAAAGTGCAAAAACTCTAGAGCCATTTGATGTAATAATTTTATATCTGTTGAAACACATAAAAATGGTGGTGTATTTTGTGTGCTTTTTTTCCACTCTTGCACTGTTGCTTTTATTGTGTTTTGTAAAGGAATTATGCCATAAGAATTGGAAATTATGAAGGAAACTGGGCCTCACCATAGTTAATTGAAGAAACACTGCTCTAGACTATACTGACATTTGTGAACAAGGAACAGTACTATTTTAACATTAATATGGTTGTAGCACTTTGGATGGGTTAGTGTGAGGGCCATTGGCAGCCCATTTGTTAGATGTACTTGGATCCAGTTGTGTCAGTGGTAATGAGAAGAAGGGAGAAAGAAAGAGAAATAACCAAAGAAGAAAATTAGAAATTGTTCAGTAGAAAGAATTAAGAACTATAGAAGGGATAAAATCTAAAATATTTCTGATACTTCATGCTTAAGTAACTGAGAAAAATTAAGTGCTAATATTATGAATTATGTAGATATCAACAAGAAGATTTGGGGTGATCAGTGGGGTAAGATTGGGGTAGAGAGAGTGATTTTAGCTTTAGGTGTGCTGAGCATTTACCCCATAAATATGTGGAATTATGTATCAATTAAAAATAAAAGCAATAAAAACACAGAGAAAAATAAATGTGAACATGGAAGCTTTTATCATCCAAAGCTGTCGTTTAGGAGAGAAATGAAATAATGATATAGAAAATAAACAAGTGAACAGAAAAGTATCAGAAGTAAATCAAATGGAAATGTTCTCAAAACACTGTACATATGGAATTGGAATTTGGGGATTAATTGGACATTGAGTATAACAAAAGGAGTGATATCCAAAACACACCAAAGCAACCAGAAAGCACAGCACTGATGAGCTGAGTGCACAGAAGTCATGACCGGTAATACTATTGGGGCAGTGCCCACCAAGTGACTCTCAGCCCTGGATTTGGGAATAATAGCCAGGGGTGGCAGGAGGTAGAAAGGGCAGACAACAGGATCTGAGGGAGAGAAGTTAAAACAAAAACTTTGTAGAAAACTCTTAAGGAACATCCATACCTTCTAAATCAGAAATTAAATGGATAAAGAGAGATGTTAGAAAGATGGGAAGGAATATAAAATTAGTTTTCTCTTAAAATCAGGAAGAGGAAACATTTCAAGTGGAAAAGAAGAGATGATAGCTATTGCTGAATTCTACACAGAAGTTGAAGGGACTGAGAAGGAAAGGAAAGCCTTTAAATGTAGTAAACAGAAAAACCTGAAGAAATCAGTTTGTAAATTCTGAGCAATAAAGAGTGATATTTGGCGTGCATTATGGACTGAATTATGTCCTTCTAAAATTCCTATATTGAAACCCTAACTTCCAATGTGGATGGTATTTGGAAATGGGACCTTTGGGAGCTCATGAAATTGAAGCCTTCAACATGGGATTTAATCTTTTAAGACAATACAGCTAGCAACCATATGCAAGCCACAAAGAGAACCCTTACCCAGAACCCAGTCTGTTGTCACCCAGAGTATGGGACTTCCTAGTCTCTAGAACTGTAGAAAATTAATTTCTGTTGTTTAAGCCACCTAGTGTCTGGCATTTTGTTATAGCAGCCCAAGATGACTAAGACACTGCAGTAGAAGCAGTGAATACAAACTCTTTTTTAATAAATGCTACCAAGTGAGTGAAGGAAAAAGGCAGAATTATAGGTTAAGGGAATAGAAGGAAACAAAGTCAGTACTTGAGAGTAAATGGCTGATATTTTTTACAGAATTGATGAAAGACATCATTTTCTAGATACTAGAGTCCCAGAAAATCCTACACAAAATAATAAATCTATATTTGAAATACTTTAATGAAACCATAAGACCTCAAATACATGGAAATTTTAAAAGCAGAAAAGATCAAAGGTATTGCATGTAAAATGTTGCTGCATAAACTGCAAACAGGTTTCTCAACAGCAGCAAGAAAGTCTGGATAGAGCAAAGGAATATTTTCAAAGTGTGAAGAGAAGACTCAGAAATTCATATCCAGCAAAAATCCTTCAATAGAAGTGAAGGCATAATAAAGTCATTTTTAGACAAATATAATTGAGTTTGTCACTAAAGAAATTTTCCTTGCAGGAAAAAAAAATCCCAGTTGGAAAGACAAGGGTACAGAAATAAATTAAAATAAGACTGGTAAATATGTGGAAATTTTAAATAAACATAAACTATCTAAATATGTCTTGTGAAGTTTAAAATGTAGAGAGATTCAAGTGACAGCAGCATGTAAGTCACAAAGGGATAAAGGCGACTGAAGTATTTTATGATCCTTGCAAAAAGGACAGTGTGTATGGCTAGGACTCCTTGGTGTTCCACAAAGGACATCATTGGCATGGTTGAGTGGGGTGAACGGGAGGGGAAAGCTAGTACTAAACCAATCCTGAAAGAGAATAGTGATAAATTCACCTTGAGTGTGAATAGGGTACTGTTGTTATTAAAAAGAGAAACGAGTCCTAAGAAACATACCAAAGAACATACTGAGTATCTAGCATAATTAAAAGAGTTTTCATATGTCATCTTTATTTGTCATTTCATTCTGGCTATTATTCCACATTTATCATTATCTCCACCTTACCAGTGAGGAAACTAATTCTGTAGGGACATCTTTTCTTGAGTCAAAGTTACAAAGTGTTCCTGTGATTCATCACACCGTCACTCCCGCCAGAAAGGGGCTATGGGGGAGAAGAGCTGACCTTTCTGTTTCATGCTCACCAAGAGTGCAGAGGTCCAGGGAAGTCTGTATCTGCTTCTGCTGGATCCCAAGGAAATTAAAGCCAAAGGGATGAAGATGGAAGATTCCTGAGGTTTTGATAAGTTACGAGAAAGCACTGTTCTCTGTAAACCATTGATTGTATGGATGAATTTTCCACTCAAGAAATAGTTTCTGTCAACTTTATAGACTATACTGCCAGATTTTTTTCTACCTCACTGGATTTCACAAATCCATAGTCTTACTTGCTCGCTTCCTCTGCTCTTTTTTCTTAGAGTCTAAATATTTCTGGTTTTTTAATCTTATAGTCACTTGCTTCATGCTTATCCTTTTTTTCTGTCTTTTTTCTTTCCCCAAATAAAACTTTGCTGCAATTCATAATAACTGATCCTTAACCATAAGTATAGTGTATTAGTTTATAGCATCTACAAGTTCCAAACATCTTGCTAGAACTATGCCAACTAAATGATGCTTTTACTTCTTGGCACGAGTAGGGGCTCCTATTGCCCCACATTCAGCCTGGCAGACAGGCAGGATTTTCAAATGACCATTGCAGGCTTCTCTTTGATGGATGCAGCTCATCCAATACAACAGAACCATGATTGTCCAAATTAAAATCCATTTCTTATTATAGTAGCAGCCCATGAACAACAATCTCCCACACTCTTCCTTCGTAAAGAAGAAAAAAGATAAAAATATAGGTTCATTAGATGAGGTAAGACATAGTGAGAGAGCTACAAAAATATTTTCAGACACATTAAGTTTTAGGAAATATGGCTAATTACCCAGTGTTTTAATTACCCTGAAGCTGGACCTTCAAACTAAAACTCTTAATCTAATTAAGGAAGTTCATCATATAGACTGAGCATAAAGCAACATGCAATTAACATTTCCTAAAAATGAGACTGATGCAGGAACATTTTGATTTACTTTAATTACACTGTTAATTCTGTACCTAATGCAGTAATGCCTTTGCATTAAAAAATATATATATCCTTTAAAGGTCTCCTTTCAAGTTGTAGTAGGCTTGTATTTTTCTCACTCTAGCTGCTTGTAATATAACTAAAAGTGAGAATTACAAAGAATTCTCAACTCACATATATTATAAAATATAAATGACAGAAACCTGGCCCTGAATGCTCCCACAAGAACAGTTTGCAGCAATCATACTACAAAGAGTTTTTAAGGATAGTGCTTTGATCAATCTACTTCATTCATCTCTATGTACTTGAAAGAAATGTCTTTGAAAGGGCAGCATTCCTGGGTTCTCTAATACAGGATTATTCTTGCTGCTGGACGATGTGCCTACTATAGTTCCATGAGCTCACTAAACCTGCAGGAGGCATTTGTTTCTAAGCCTGATGGCATGTCCTGTCCCTAAATTACATGCTACAGTATGTTACTGATCATTCTGAAAGTTAAGTTGATGAAAAGTGTGTGAGTTCTGGTGTTTAAAGTTTCTCCAAATAAGAATACTATTTTGCAAAATTTGAGGTTCAACATGAATAAATACTATTGATAATATCAATTGGAAATTACAATAATGGCATGTAAGAAGTAGAAAGAAACAAAGAATCATCCAATTCAATCATTTTACTTTATAGATGTGGAATTAACATTCAGAAGGAAAAATGGTGTTACCCAGGCCTACATCAATTTCTACCTAAAGTGGCAACAAAATCAGCACCATTAATTCCTAGACTTCTCAAGTTAAGATGAGGTTTCAAATCTGACTTTTGCCTTTATCATGTAATCATGAGGAAGGTACTTCTCAATCCCTGGCTTCTTGATCTTTTGAATGGAAAAACTATTATATAGCCATCATGACATGAAGACCAAACCAAATAATATGTAGTAAATTTCTAATGTTACCAGCATTGTAAATTGCAACCCTCAACATGGTCTTTTTCCTTCTACTGTTACATTGTAAGACAATAAATAGCAAAATATGAAATAAAAAAGTCAGATAATTGATCAAGAAGAAAAACCAGAGTGGGAAGAAGTTTAGATATTCACAATCATATAGTTGATGTTGTATTAATAGTGATCAAGTTGGCTTTTCCAATCAGCTGTATAACTGGCCCTTCACACTGTACTTTACTTATTACTGAATAAAGAGAAAAAATTTGTATTTCTAAAGACAAACTGACCATGAAATCATGGAGTCAGAATAGAAAAAATAGCTTCTTTGGACATTAGTCTAGAATTAATAAATAGTAATAAAGATGTGAAAAGAAAAGATTAGGTGTTAAGTTGGACAGGAAACAAAGAGACCAAAATTTTTTAGCTAATAATTGTCCTCCATCCTTAAATATCTTGAGGGATATATACATAAGGTGTTTAATACCATAATTTACTAGATATAACATAACCTGAATTAAGACTATGGAAATGATAATAGAAACAAAAACTTAACAATAGAATCCATTGTAAATATATAATTGATGCATTAACTCATTTATTAATATGTAATATATCTTTATTGAATCTCTCCCTTGTGTACAATTATGCAAATTTGAATAATATAAAAATATGTTCCCACTTAATCAAAAATTGCATAACTCTAGACATAATCAAATTGTGTTACTAATCTGTTTTCCTGACAAGTCTGCAGAGATCTGTTTCCAATATTATGCCACAGTCAAAAACATACAAAATGAGAAAAAAATATGAAAAGGCCAAAAAAAAAAAAAAATGCCCACATTCCCAGCACCAAACTTCAACAAATACCATTTCTAGAATAGACATACAAATTTTCAGATACTCTGAGTTAATAAACTTTTGTAATAAATTATCTTTTAATTTTAACTCATTAAAATTACTTTGTTATAAGAAAAAGTATTATTTTTAAAAGTCTCAATATCTTTGCACACATATTTTATATAATCGTCCCCTTAGAGTATGTTTGTGTAATTTGTTATATAATGTTACAGTGTAGAAATTTTCCCAAGTGGTGACCTATTGTTTGTTTGCTTTTAATGGCTAGACATTACATTCAATTTAAGCAACTATTTACTTAACTTCTTCCCAATTGTTAAATATTTGGAATTTTTCTGCTTTGTAATTATAATACTGTAATTGGTACAGAGTTTTTAAATTAGGCTATTTTAGACTTAATTTCACTGAAGTTTCCAAATAATAGCTGTCATTTTCCAAAAAGAAGTTCAAGAAATCATGAGGTATTTGTAAATAAATCGTCCATGGGATTGGGAGATTAAGAGGAAGAGAAGCAGATTTTTGGAAAGCACCGTCATGATGTGGGACACGTCCTAGACCCAATAGATATTTTCTCTTAATCTCAAGTGATGAAAGGGATTTCAAAGAGCATGCCACAAGGTTCCTGGAGCTTGGGACCCCATGGCCTATTCTGGCTAAGACATGAAAAGTCTGAAATACAAAACGCTATGACCAGCCAGGAAATGTTACTGTATTGTTGGACAAAGGATTGTCTTAAATAATGTTAAAAAATTTAAATAAAGAGGGTTTCCAGAATTTGCAGATGCCTCAAAGCTTAGCAAAATTACTAACCCCCTTAGAAAAGATGCTTCATCAATATCAAGAGAAGTATAAGTACCAGAACCCTAAAATAAAAGGGTCTTTCAAGGAACCCATGCAAGCACTGAAGGAAGGATTGGTCAGTTGAAATATCTACCAAACCCAAGGAGCACCTATGCTTTATGCCTTCTCACAGCAGTCAAGGAAAATATTTTGTGCTTCTTATTAAGTACAATGTAGTACGTGAAGAATGGTAGAGGAAAGGTAGAAAAAGTAAAGAGGAAGAAGGAGAGGAAATCGCCCAGACCTCTTCCTTCTCATCATAGGACTGAGATTGGGGAGGTGAGAAATAGATTCAAATAAACATGTAGTTGTAATTACTAGAGTAATTATTAAAACGAATTCTTTTCTAAACTACTTTATTTTTCTGACCAGAAGCATCGGTGGAATTTTGAACTTATCTAAGAATGAATAGAATGATGGAATCTGAGCTGATTTTCATCCAAGGTGAGAAGACTGAGCTCCACAGAATAATTTCAACAATAAGTGAGCAGGCAGTAGGTGAATATCTGGTTATAACCCAGCAACCTTGCTTTTCCAGTACAATGGACTAGAATAAAGATACTTGCAAGTAGATTCTGCATTCCTTTAATATATTTCCTTTGGATAAATTCTTACAAATGAGATTGCTGAGGATTTCATGTAGATGCCATAATTTACTTAATGAATTCAATTTGTGAACACTCTGGAGTATGCCCCTCATTTTTTATCATGATGATAAAATGATACTGTAATAAGTATAATTTTACATAACATTTTCCATGCTCTAGGAGTATTTATTTTAAATGAATACTTGTAAGTGGAATATGTGGGCCAAATGGATGTCACTTCTATTTGCTTCTCAATATGTATTATCAAATTTCTTTCTAAAGAGATTGTACCACCTTCATTATTATCAGTAGTATATGAGCATTTCAATAGAATTAGGTATTAGTTTAGATACAAAATTAGTACATTTAAAAATTACGCCAGACAAGTTGGTGCATGATGGTAATCCCAGCAGCCTGGGAGGCTGAGGCAGGAGGACTGAGTTTAAAGTCGGCCTCAGCAAAAGTAAGGCACTAAGCAACTCAGTGAGACCCTGTCTCTAAATAAAATACAAAATAGGGCTGGGGAAATGGCTCAGTGGTGGAGTACCCCTGAGTCCAATCCCTCATACCCAAAATAAAATAAAGTAAAATAATACCTAACTTTTAAATTCAAATCTCTTTAATTACTACAAAGTGTTTTCCCATGTATTTTCCATTTAGGATTTCTCCTTTGGGCAATGATTTACCATTTTTGATAATTTATCCCAAAGGCTTTTCTGATCACAAGATGTTCCTGTATCACTCCAGGTTCTCCATTTGCATTAGTAATAGCAGGAAAGAAAGAGCATTGCAGGGATAATTGTAAATATTTGCAGGAATATTATAGTCCAGTTTCTCTACCAGTCTAGGGATTAGCATGTAATTCTTAGCAAAGACATTAGAATTCCTAAGAAGTTCCTCTTCTTGAGGAATAAGCTAATTTCCTTTTTTTTTTTTTTTTTGTATTATACGTAGTATTTGATATGTAGCGTTTGTTGGTATAATTGAGATACAATGGTAAAGATAACAAGGGGATTTTGCATCTTTCCAGTAAAGCACTTCTGATAAATTTCAGCAATTTTAGGAGTTTTGGCTTCTTTTTATAAAGAGAATGTTGAATAGCTTCTTAACCAAAGTAAAATAAAATTTTACTGGGAAAGAACACTAAACAAAACAGAAGAAGAAAACTCTTCTACAGTTATTAGGAATTCTGCTTTCTTGAGGTTAGTTTTAGTTTATATTATTAAACACATTTCTGCATTATTTTTAAAATGAAAATATATGCTTTGCCTCTAAATAAGGCTTTTAGAGGAAACATCCAAATGTTGAAACATTGCAAATATTAAAAACAGAGTATTCAAGATCTCAGAAAAAAGGCAAAAATTGAAAAGTGGGTGGATAATGAAAGCCATAAAACACAATTAGAATGATGCTTTACAATAATATCCAAACAGGATAAATATTTGGTTGCAGAAATCATGAAGTAGGAAATGTATTATCAAAATCAGTAATACATACAAACATTTGACTTTTAGATAAAAGATATTTTTACCCAAGTGAATCTTGCAATTTTATCTATATGACAGCTGTCAATCTGACCTGGTATAAAATTTGACTGCTGTAATTAACAACTGTTCATCTATTTTAGTCTCAAGAAATGACAGGGACTAGGAAAAAAGCAATCTCGGGACATATTTCATTTGCAAAGAACAATTTTGGACTAATTGGTATTGTGCTTCTACTAGACCTACTCATATAAAAATCATGGAGACTACTTATAACTGGCATGGAGTGTGAGTCTTAAAACTGGCTTCTGCCACTTTCTTATGGGCATCTGGGAAAGTTCAGAAGGAAGAGGAGGGTAGAGTTTCCCCTTTGTTTTCCTTGGTTCCAAGAGCTTCTTCTCTTTCTCTGGTCTCTCTGAAGCTGGTTCTGACCTGCTGCTTAATCTTGTTGTAACTTACCTCACACTCAGGACTGGAAAAGTCATTGTTTTAGAGAAAAAAAAATGATTCTAGCAAATTATTTGATAAAATTCTACCCTCTTGCCTAACAACAACAACAAACAAATGAAACAACTTATAAACCAAAAAGTGAAGAACAACTTCTTAACAAAACATGGGTACTAGCAATATTTCATCTGTATCATATTTGGCAGTTGGCAGGAAGCATTAGAAGCACTCTTATTAAATATTCTAGCAACAGGTCATAAATATCTGTTGTCCTCAGTACTATTTAACACTAATTGGAGATCCTGACAAATAAAGTATAGGATAACTGCATGAGAGATGAAATTACTGGAAACAAACAAAAGAAATTCTTTCTGGAAAAGCCAAGAAAATCAACTGACAAACTGACAAGTGACTTCAGCCAGCAATGACCCAATTGAAAATATAGCTCAAAACTTCCAATTAGACTAGCAACACACATGTTAAAATAGGAACAAACCTAATTAGAAAGCATGAGTTCTATAGAAAGAAAATCATAAAACTGTACTTAAAAACTTAAAGGAAGTTGTAAACAAATGGACCCACATCCTATCCCACATGAAGAGATTTCAGTATAATAGAAATGTCTATAATCCCTAAGTTAATTCAGTTCAAATTTTTTAAAGTGAACATGTTTTCCAAGAAACACTATAAATGATTTTTAATCTTCCTCTGGAAGAATAAATTTAAAATCATAGAGAAGGGAGTTTTTGAAAAAGAACATAGCTGTATGTTAAAGCATCATAAAGTTGTAGCAATGACTTAGTTAAATTTAATTGTTTTTTAGAGTGGATTTGGTACAAGAAAGGAACAAGACAATCAGTGAAGGAGAATATAAAATAAAGAAATAAGACTGGGATTGTAGCTCAGTGGCAGTGCACTTGCCTAGCACATGTGCGGCACTGGGTTCGATCTTATCACCACATATAAACAAAAAAATAAAATAAAGGCATGATGTTTATCTACAACTACAAAAAAATTAAAAAATAAAGAAATAAGCCCATATGTTATAACCCACTTACAGAATGATAAAGGAAAATGCTTCAAAATAGTAGGAAAAGGAATGCTAGGAAAACTTGATAAAGAGTGCTTGAAAATGTGCTAATTAACTTGTGGGGATAAAAGTAAACTTACAACTTACATATCATATATTCCTGATCAAATCCATAATATCATTATAAAAATATAGAATCATTTTTTTTCAAAATATAGAAGCAATAAAGGGGAGAAAACTGTAGAGTAAAAGGCTGACATAAAATATAAACTTTTGCACAAAAATTAAAAGTACTATAAATAAAAACAAGAGAGACTGAAAGAAAAATTTTCCACTGTATGAAATACACATAAACGCAATATTTTACATTGGTTAATACAGTGGGCGCTGTATTTGTCTATCTGAGCATATACCTAGCTCTCCTGACAACTGTCACCTTCAGCAGGGTCACTGTCACAAATTGATCATCATTGCTACCTGAGCATCCATCTTCTAGGTCTTACATGAGTGTTTTAAAACCCAGTCATACAAGTTGCCTTTGGCCTACTTAAAACTTCCTTTCCCTTCATAGATGCTTATGCCAAGGCCTGCTTATTCATGTCCTTGTCTCAAAACAACATACCCCACAACAGCTGACCTTGGCAAGACTTAGTGATCTTGCCATAGAGATAAGATTTTCCCTTTACCCATGTTTTATTTAAGCTAGCCAATCCACAACCCCAAAGGGAAAGCCTCAGGGACAACACCATGAACCTTAATGAAGGCTTAGTCCCACAGGTCCTCTCTCTCCATCTCTTATCTGCTGACTGTGTATTTGTGCCCCTGAAGTCTTCTCCTTTCTATTGGCCCTGAAAGGCACATGGTCCTCTTCTATCTGGGGTCTGTAAGTAATAAACTGCTTCTGCTATTTCACATGCTCTGATCTTCTGCTTCCTCTGTGTCTCATATGATCCAATTATTCAAACCCCCCTTCTTTCCTGGTCAGGGCTCTCCTAGAGACTGAGTAGTCATGGTTCAGACACGACTACAAGAGTGTATGCCAATGTAAGCAAGTTTCTTGTGAAAGGGATGTCTGGTCACAAGTGCCTGGATATTTAAGCACTAGGCCATCCACCAGAATAAAGTAGACCATGAAAAGCACACTCTAAGAATTTACCAAACCCCCTGGATCCCCATCGGGACAGGGTTAGACTTCACAGCCAGTCTCCTGAGAGAGACCTGGAGACCAAAGTGGAAATGAAGAAGCAAACTAAAACCACAATAATCTTTCCACTCCACATATCTCAATCCCCTTACTTGTAAAATGGGGAAAGATGCACCTGGTTCATTATACTGAAAGGACTAAATGAATGCCTCAATCCATACAAAGTGCTTAGAGTAGTACCTGGACTCAGTAACATACTAGCTACAGTTGTAGTTGTTATATATAACAGACAACACAAACTAGAATATTTAATGTAAGGAACCACTAGAATTTGTTTTTAAAAGTATAAATGATGCAATTTACAATTGAGAAAGAGACAGGCAACATATACATGAAGAAATACAAATGGTCAATAAATAGAAGCTGAAAAAATCCTTAAAGTAATAAGCAAGGAAATGCAAATTTAAATAGCAATAAGATACCAACTTGCATTCACTGAATTCTTTTTTAATAAAATAACTAGGGTTCTGGAAAGGATATGAGAAACAACTGCTTATGGTGCTGGTGAGCATAAAGTGATGCATTGTTTCACTAGGGAAAAATTTGGTAGAACATTATAAAATGTACATATTCTTTGATCCAACAATCTCATTTCTTAGAGTCTGCCCTAGAGAAATATTGTAACCATTTATAATGAGGAGGTGAAGTAACCTCTAAATGCCCATTCACACAGTTAGATAAAGAGTAGTACAGGGCTCAAGGCATATCTATACACATTGCTAAGGAATTTTCAAAGTCAACTATTAAATTTAAAAATAAATTGAGGATCAATATATAAAAATCAATCCCACATATTTTTAATTCCACAATACACAATAACATATTTATATTATATATAAGCAAATATGACATATAAAATATATTGTAGAATGTACTTAAAACTATACATACATACCTACATACATAGATAAAATATGTAAATGCATAGAAATAATGGTCAATTCTTGAAGACAGGCATGTAGGACGGGGGTTGGAGGAGCAGATTCTTGAGGTTGAATTTTTTTCATGTGTATGGACTGAATCATTTACAATGAGAATGCATGCATTTATTGATTGTGAAACTTTAAAATTTAATAAAAGTAATTTTAAAATGGCTTGGCATATTGGAAGGATGTGAATATAATTATTAATCCGAAATTATATACTAGTCTTTTGCCCTTGGGGCACCGAGAGTCTACTTTTCTCACAACCAGAACACTCTCTATAGTTTTAACACACTATTTTTACACTAAAACTTTCTAATGTGTTTCATATAACCAAAGTATAAAGGGAAATTTGCAATGCTTCCTAGTGACCAGAAACAGCTCTATGGGTTGACTGGAAAGTAGAAAAAAGCTCCAGCTTCCACATCACTTTTCTTTGGTAGACCTGGCCTAAGTTAACAGGGAGCTTGGTATTTGCAAAGGGCATTATATCTTCAGACATAAAGGGCAGGAGAAGAATTAACATTTTAAGGGTTGTGTCTTTTTTGCTTTATTTATTCATGCTTTACTATCATTTTAAAAAATGAATCCCACTAATATCTGTGTAGCTAGCAAAAATGTAATTTATTTGAGAAGTGCAAAAATAAATTGCCATAGGTTTTTTGTTGTGATTATTTAAAAAGATGATCCAGTTAATACTGACTTGAAACCTCCACAAACAGGCTCTGCAAAATCCAAATTATTTCTAAATAAAATGTTAAAGTTCCTACAGCAAATTTGTATCCTAGCAAATCAGTAACTGTAGGTCTGCCCTTCAGCTCATCATATCACAGAAATGAAACCTCAGCCTATTTTTTTTTTCAGTCTGTCCTTTGGTAATTAGATGTAAGGTCAACAGTTTGGAATATTACACTTAATGTAATGGTTGTATTCAATTTATTTCTTTCTCATCTAATGATAATTCTTATTAATGTAAGTTACGTGGAATAGATGGAGTCAGGCCAATCACACACTCCCTTGACTGTAGTTATGAAATACGCTCAACTTCATAACGATGAAAAGTCATATCTAGAAATTTCGAGGGTATCTTCAACTTGGAAATTAACTTCTTCAAGTAAATTAAGATTGTCCTTGGCAAATGGTGAAGGACCTCACTAAATGAAATGCATAATTTGATTTATACTGACATAAATGTATCTCACGATGCCCCAATCTGTTCATTTTAAAAATGAGATTAAATTAGATGTTCTAATCCTATCTCCCAGTTACAAAAACAAAAAATAAGAAAATCTAAATATATACTGTCTATAGAAATCATTCCATGTGATTAGAATAATTTTAAATTAAGGGTGAAGAATAAATTAAAAATAAATCTAACTGATGAAATTCCAGAACAGATTGTCAAAAACTTTAATACTTGACAAGTAAAAATAAAATAATAATGATTAGCATGAGTTATAGAAGAAATTTTACCAAACAATAGTTTTATTTTTAAGCAGATAATTGGACAAATCCAGATGAAGAAAATATTGCAAATATTACATGTTTTCAGGTTATCAAGATATTTAAATATATTTTTCATAAAAAGATTATTAAAAGTGTAAACTGTAAATTGTGGCTCATGACACAACAAAGATGAATTATTAGCAGTTTAGTATCAAGTTGGAAGGAGGATATCTGTTTTCTTATGAATTTTCTGTCCGTGGTTATGAACCACTAGATTTTTTTTTATTAATTTAAAATTTGAAGATCTAAAATGTATCAACTTTACAAATCATTTAAATCAAAGAGTCATGCTTAACTGTATAGCCAATAACAAAACTGATTCTAAAATTTTAATAGGCTAAAATGATAAGATTAAAACAACCAGATAAAATGTAAAAAGTGCTAAGGTAAACTCTTTCCTTGTAGTAAGGGGAAAAAATTCTAGTTTATCAGTACTTCCTATAAATAAGACATAGTACTTGATTTGTTCTTAAGAAACTCAATATGAGTCAGTGGTGTGACTGGTTGTGTTTCTGTCTCCCAGAATGACTGAAACTTAAGCTGTTAGAATTCAAACATGCAACAATATAGAGACACTTGGTTGTTCTGCATCAGGAAATCTATGTTTACTTCTGGTTTTCATATTTAAAAGCATATTGCAGATATTTTTAAACAAAAGATGGTTTCAACTTTGGTAATTATATTGAGAAATATGTCACAGGGAGAAACAAACAAATATTTGTAGCCTAGAAGTGTAAGCCATAGGCATTTGTGTTTGTGGGCACACTTTTGGAGAAGATAACTATGACATTGGTTGGAAAGGGAAAAAAAGGGGATGTTGTGGCTATAAAAAATTTGAAAGACTATCTCTTAGAAAACAGAAGTGTTTTAAATGTATTTCTTTTTACCCTGGCCTATTTAAAAATATTATTATGATTTGGATCTGAAATGTCTCCCAAAGACTTTAAGGCTTGGTCTTCAAGGTAGCAATGTTCAGAGCTGATAGGATCATAAGGACCCTGACCTCACCCATGGATTAATACATTGGTAGCTGAATGGACTACTGGAAAGTGGGACCTAGTAAGGAGAAAGTAGGTAACAAGGGGTGTGCATTGGAAAGGTATATCTTCTCCCTAGTCTCTTCCTCTCTCACTCTCTCTGCTTCCCAGCAGCCATGATCAGAGCAGCTTTCCTTCTCCAAGGGCTTCCACCATGATGGAAGCCACCATGATGGAAACCTCAATCAGACCCAAAGGAATGGAACCAGCCAACTATGGATTGAAACCTCTGAAACTGTGAGCCAAACTAAACCTTTTCTTCTCTAAGTTGTTCTTGTCAAGTGTTCTGATCAGAGACTGAAAAGTGACACAGATGTTAAAAAATAAATATTAGAATTATTCTTCATGGACACCATTTTTATAATCAAGATAAGACAGAAGTGGCAAGAGAGATATATAAGTTCAAACAAACATTGTGAGGGCATTCATGTTTCTCCAGGTTTAGTCATCTTTGTGTATTCAGTGTAAAGTATACTGGCAGGCAAACACTAGATATTAAATACATACTGATTAAAGGAATGAATGATGAAAGAAAAATAAGGAATTATGGGAGTAAATGACTATAAATGTCCAAGTTGAGGCTGAATGAGTATCTACCAGGGACCTCATAGAAAAGGTTTCTGAAAGAAGTTAATGGGCCTAGCTGACCTTTAAGATTCATAGTATTTAAGAGATTAAGTAAGAGCAAGTTATTTCCTATAGTTTTGATTACTACTAGTTTAAGCATTAGAACTTGTTCAAAGAAACTTGGAAAGCAAACTGTCTCATCTCTTGAGGGGAGAGAAAGTGATTTAAAAATGAAAAGAAGGTTAAGATTTCTGCTAAGTAAAAGCTTGGCAAAGCACTTCTGTGTATGTAAGTAGGTTATGCCAAAGTAATTTTATTTGCAAAATTAGAATGCCCTTCAGAAAGGAAATAAAATATTTAATTTGAATGGTAATACACAATTCCCCTTTTGTCATGAACCACTGAATCCTTTCTACAGTTGTGGCAATATGCATATCAATTAAATTATGACATTTAAAAACAATATTTGTATATTCCATTTGGAACCCTCCCTTATCTATGTAACTATGATACATTTTAAATTGGAATTAAATTTGTGTGGCATTTTTTTCTAGAAAAATCACCATTATGAATAAATACCTACTTCTATTTCATATTTGTTTATGTTTTTATTCTAAATATTTTAATACTATAACTCTGATGTTGGTTCATTAGTTTTATTTTTCTTAATATTATTAGAGAATGCTTTCACTAAAATATTTAAAATAAACAAAACAAGCCGGGTACGGTGACGCAAGCTTGTAATCCCAGTAGTCAGGGAGGCTGAGACAGGAGAATAGCAAGTTCAAAGCCAGCCTCAGCAACGGCAAGGTGCTAAGCAACTCAGTGAGACCCTGTCTCTACATAAAACACAAAATAGGGCTGGGGATGTGGCTCAGTGGTCAAGTACCCCTGAATTCAATCTCCAGTACTAAAAATAAATAAACAAATAAAACATTTTATAGACATTGTTAGGCAAATAGGATGATATACTTAGATAAACTAAGGCAGGAGCCTTATCCTGTGGGATATTGAAATAATTATTCTTTTGAATCACATTACTGAGATGTTGCGTAGATTTGGATACACAAAGGACATTAACTTCAATTTATATTAATAATAAAAGAGTAATAAATATGAAAAAATTTTTGAAGAATGCAACTACACACATATTTTAAAAAATTAACTCAGAGCAGATCTTCCACCTGGGAGGTAAAACAAAATGATATAAAACTTCTAGAAGAAAAAAAAGGAGAAAAAGATATATGTGGGTTTGTTTTTGGCAATTAAATTTTAGGTGTAACATCAAAAATGGAAAAAAAATTGATGTCAGTTATTAAAATTTAAAACTTCTTCTTTGTGAAAGATATGATCAAGAGAATCAAAAGACAAACCACAGAGTAAGAGAAAGTATTTACACAACCAATACCTGATAGAGGATGTATCTCCATAATCTATAAAGAATTCTAAGCATTCAAGATCTAACAATAAGAAGAAACACAATTTAAAAATTGGCAAAAGTACCAAAAAGACATATAGCTAAAAAGATGCATGGATAGAAAAGAATCATAAGATATCATGCTCAGCATCACATATCATTAAGGATTTGCAATTGAGAACAACAGCGTGATACTATCACATTCCTATTAGAATGGCTAAAATCTAAGAAACTCACATTACCAAATACTTTTGAGGATACAGAACAATGGCTCTCATTCATTTCTAGTAGTAATGAAAAAAAGTATAGCTACTTTAGAATACAGACAGCAAATTCTTACAAAGCCAACCCCAGTCCTAATATGCAACCCAGTAATCATACTATTGTGAATTTACACACTTGATCTGAAAATGTCTATCTATATAAAAAACATAAGAATGAATATTTATAAGAGAGTAGTCAGCCAAAACTGTTATAAAGCAAAAAGTTCTTCTGTAGGTGAGTAGATAAATAAACTATGATAGATCCATATGATGGAATATTATTCAGTGATAAAAGAAAATGTGTTATTGAGCCATAAAAAAGGAAGGAGGAAACTTAACCTGCTATGGTTTAGATAATTGTCCCCCAAAGTTTCATGTGTTGAAGGCTTGGTTATCAGCCTGGGGTACTACTGGGTGTTTGTGGATCCTTCAGGGGGAAGGGCCTAGTGGGAAAAACTTAGGTAACTGGAGGCATACCCTTGAAGGAGATACAGGACCCCAGCCTCTTACTCCAGCCTCTTCCTCTCTCTCTCACTTCCCGGCTACCATGAGCATCATGGTCTGTCATACACTCCCACAACAATGTGCTAAATTGGCACATTTCCAAACATATTGCTCCGACTTAATGTACTGAAAGTTCTAAAATAATGAGCCAAAATAAACCTTCCCTCCTTAATAAGTTGATTTATCTCCAATCCTTTCTGTAGTAACAGAAAGGTGACTAACGTAAATGCATACTGTTAAGTTAAAGAAGTCAGCGTGAAACACTGGATATTGTATGATCTAATTATATATTTTAAAAAGCAGTTTGCAAAAGGGAGAGAGGGATAAGAGATAGCTGAATAGATAAAGCACAGGGAATTTTTTTTAATTCTATGTGATATTGTAATAGTGTATACATGATATTATGCATTTGCTTTAGCAAATGAATTTCAATTCATAAAACTTTATGGCACTAAGAGACATATGTACATTAAAAAAAATAAGCAGCTTAGGATCCTAGAAAGAGATGCAGAATATGACAAAAGAATCTAGCAGTATCATAAAGAGGGTGGGAAGAATAGATGCTGACCTAAATAACTTTGGAATTGAATAGAGTTTGTGAAAATAAAGGAAAGGAATTGCATATTAGCATTGACATCTAGTTGATAAAATGGACTCTCATGAGTGTATAGTTTAATAATTCCTATACTGCTAAATATGTACAATGGAACTGAATGGCTATATAATTAGTGGTGAGTAGAGGAAGTGAGATTTCATACAGTTAGACAGAACTTACAGATAAGTAAGGAGAGAAAGCTAAAATGATGCTTATGCTAATAGATTAGATTTGAAAACATTATTAAAAACTCATCTTTAGTTTAATATAGATACAGATGGTGATCCATGGAAATATTTATAGATGTGTATATATATCCACATTTATACATGGGCTATGATACACATAATATTTCTTTGCTTTATTAGCTGAGAAGATCTAAAAAAGAACACCCCAGGAGTGTCCAGGAAGAAAAATTAAAATGGGTCAGCATTGGTTTGGGGCACTTACAGAGGAGTTGAGAGGTCTTGTTAAAACAGGTTCCAGTCCCAACCAACCACAGCTGAACTTTTGAACTGATTTGTCTGCACATACACACCTGGGTGCATACTGACCTTGTGAACTGGGCTGAACTGCCACTTTCTGGAATGAAATCCACTAGCCTCTATAACAGTTTGTGAATTCATCCTCCTTACTTCCTCAGACTGTGCCCAATCCCTTTCTCATGAGGGAATTTGACCTTTGCTGTACCTATTACAATTCTTGACAAACAGGAAATGTAATTAACCAACCCCCTTGCTCTGTAAGCCATAAAACAGCTACCATCTTGTAAAACCTCAAAGCACATTTTTCAGGACTGTCTGAATTTTGTGTCTCCCAAATTACAAGCTTAAAAAGTCCCAAATAAGTGTAATTCTCAACTAAGTTGATTTTTATCTCAGCCAAGAGTAGAAATGAACACCTCTAGATCTTGCTGTCTAGGATATTCTCCTGTAAGAGGAACTAAAGTTCCTTGGGAAAAATGTTTGACTCCAGCACTGGGACAAATAAAACATACAGGATGAGGGCTGGGGTCATACCTCAGTGGTGTAGCCTATGCATAGCATGTGTGAGGCCCCAGGCTTGAGTCCCAGCACCACAAAAAAATAAAAATAAATAAATAAATGAAAATGAAAACAAACCAACGAACCAAACAAATGAAAAAAACCCAGGATGATTCTGGAACATCTAGTAGTGACAGAAGGATAGTGCAACCTCCTCCCAACACCAACCACAAAAACTTCCAATGGCCAAAAGGGAACAATTTAAGCAATAAAAAAAGTGTTAAATTATAACCCAAAGTATAAAATAAATATCTATGAGTCCAAACTGATACAAATAAATGAATTAATAAGTTCATAGAGAGTAAAGATAAATTTTCTGTGCAAAATAATTGGTAATATTTTATGCAGCTACTGGGCCCTAAAGGAGGTGGAGCCTAACTCCTGCTTCTTAAGTGTGATAGGCACATGCAGATGTCTTTCCAAGAAGCAGATGACGGAAAGTGTAGGGTGGAGGCAAGAGTGATTTCACAGTGAAGAAAATTGACAATTGCTACCTCTATTAGGTGTTCAGAGCCAAAATTGTGTTGATTGTATATGCTTATACTACCATGTGATGAAAATGACAGGTTGCTCCTGTGATTTTCCTCCTCAAAAAATCATAATATCAGTCTAATCGTGAGGAAAAAAATCAGAAAAATTCCAACTAAGAGCATCCTACAAAATACCTGCATGTATTCCTTAAAATTGTTAAGGTCCTCAATAACTAGAAAAGTCAGAAAAACCATTGCAACCAAGAAGAGCCTAAAGAAACCAGACAACCCCAAGTGGAGTCCTGGATAGGATTCTGAGACAAAGAATTTTAGACATTAGATAAAAACTAAGGACGTCCGAACAAGCTATGAATTTTAGTTAATAAAAATTTAATATTACCTCATTAATACAAAGATATCATAATCTAAGATGTTCATGACAGTAAGAACTAATTTGGGGTACTTGGGAACTCTGTACTCTCTTATCAATTTGTTTATAGTTCTAAAACTATTCTAAAAATTGAATATATATGTATTTATGTGTGTATCTCTGTCCTACACTCCAGTGTCATCTTTCTGTTCCTGTTCAGGACTTCTGACATTCATGCTCTCCTGGATCACTGTTTCTCTTTCATCTATTTCATCTCTGATCACTTAATACATAAGTATCACTAATCATTAGATCCCACCTTAAGGTTTAACCTTAAGTTAAACCTCTTCACAGAGGTCTTCTTTTGATCTGTTTAATATGATCCACTTTACTTTCATAGCTTGCTATGGTTTTCTTTCACAGGACTTCACATATTTTGTATTATCTTTGCTATTAATCAATTAAAACCTGTTACAATCATGGACAATAAGCTCCATGAAAGCAGGGGCCACTGTTGTTCCCTACATCCTACCTCAAAGTAAAATCCAATATTCAATCATTTTAATGAATGAATGACAGAATAAATAAGAATCTTGACATCTAGAAGATTTCTTATTTTGTTTCCTTCTGAATTGCATGTAGAATTGTTTACATTCCAAATTATTGATATTTGACTTCTGTATAGTCAATGCGGTGCTTTAAAAGACATTTTAATTTTTCATGCCTGGTTTAACATTCATATGAAGAATATAAAAGCATAAATGTCTAGTAGTTAAACTTCCATTAAAGCAGAATATTTTGGTCCATTATTTATATCATCATAATTTAAGTACTTTATTGAAGCAGAGTAGAATACAAAAATTTGAAAAAACAGGACAATCTCTTTGGAACTAAAATACAGAATGAAATGAACAAAGGAAAATCTTGGGCTACCCAAGCAACAGTGATTTGCTACTCAAAAAAAACAGAAAAAAAAAAAAAAAAAGAATCCAAATCAGCATGAACAATGTATACTTCTTTATTGACAATGACAATATGTGTCATCAACATAAAAGATAATATAAATGAATAAGTAGCTTAATCAACATTACAGCTAGGTAATAACAAGGAAATTTTATTTTGTTTTTATAGTACTTAGTAACAGGTCTCTAAGGCCGGTAATAAAAATAAATAAAACTGCTAAGAAAAAAGTATTTTCTACTATGAAAACATTCATGAAATATTTGGTATCTGTGTAAGAAAGATAAGGGCATTCTCTTTTGAAAGAGTTAGGTCATTTAAATTTCAACATTTCTTTTTGTTGAAACTGAGCTAATTTAAATAAATGGTCAGTGACATAAAACTGTCATTTTAAGGGCTTCAGATTCAGTTCTTAAATTCAAATGAGGATTCCTTAAACTGTCCAACACCATGAACTAGTTTTAACGCCTTGAACTATGTCTCTTATTAGTATAAGAACATTATTATAAGAACATTATGTGAAGTGGAAGGAGAAAACTGTGAAACTAAATAGAAAATTTAATAAGGAAAATAATTTCATGATAACTCAGACAAAAGAAAAATATTTTATATCAGCTACTAAAAGAAATTCTACATTATTTGTATGTAATATAATGCAGTTTTGCAGAATTAAAATTTGAATGGAAATGACAGTTTTATTCGCCTAATATTAGAGCATAAATCTAGGCTTAATCCAATTCAGTCAAACTTTGTGACTAATTTTTTTCTTCATAGATTTGATGATGAGTCTTCATTTTAAAATCACTCATAAGCAGGAGGAAAAAATTAATCTTCTGTCTTCATTGGTCTGTTTAGCAAATGCACATTGCTAGAGATTTTCTTGGGAGATCAAAGAAGAGGAAATAATATGCTGAAAAAACTTATAATGATAAATGTTATTATATAAATGTTATTACATTTATCATTATAAATAATTTATAATACTTTATGCAGCTACTGAGCCCTAAAGGAGGTGGAGCCTAACTCCTGCTTCTTAAGTGTGATAGGCACATGCAGACGTCTTTCCAAGAAGCAGATGATGGAAAGTGATAATGATTTGCCATTTGTAAAGTGTTGTCCAGTTTTCCAATATTAGCATACCACTATTTGTTTCTCAAAACAAGGGTTTCTGACAAAAGAGGAAAAAAGTTGAAGGGATATTGTTTCTCTCTGCGCGAGACTGCTGTGTGCTTATGCAGAACACACCATGACAAGGTCTTTCCCACTCTCCCACCTTTGCCTGTTTCTTCCTCTTTATTTGTCTTAGTCATGGGGAGCTTGACTCTCTGCCAGTACAGAGCCTGCATTCTTCTGTGTCTTGCTTCTGCCTGCTACCCTTTGGGCTAAACAACCCATCTACTCTTCTGTCACAGAAGGAGTTCCTTCCACAAAATTACCACCTTGCTGTCTTTGGTACATCTGCCAGCAAATCATGCCTAAGGCTTCTGGTGTGCTTGTAGCTAAACTTTGCAACATACTTGAGGATGAAAATGGAGACTTTGAAGTTCTTCATGCTGCCCTTACTATTGAACAATTTTGGCAAGATGCTGATTTGAAATTGGCCCACTCTTCAATTTAAGAACAACTCTTGGTAATAGATCATTTTAATGAGTTACAAGTTCAAAGACAGAAATGAACTTGTTTTCCTAAACACCTCTGATGAAAGGGAATATTAGCTGTTCTTGACTTCTCTTGTCAATTAAGTTACATTTGAACTGTTCTGACTTCATGCAATGGGAATGTCTAAAAACAGCCAATGAGCTATCCATTTTTTTTCCAGAATTAGCAAAAACCACAACCTTCACTGCTGAAAGGTGGGTTCCCACAGGAATTCACATAATTCTGTGGTATGCCATTGACTTTAAATGACCCAAATATTTTCTTAAAATGCCCTGATGTGATCTATATTTGTGGTGACCTTCTACACAAACTGCTAGGACAGTGAGAAATATAAATATATACTTAATGATAGCTTGCTGGTTTGAAAATGAGTACTTTGCACATGACATCGGATACATCTAGGAGCTCTCATTGTTTGGGCATAAAACAAATTTGAAAAGTAAATGGCATTATTTCAGGTACCTACATAATGTCAGTTTTTTAGTATCATAAATTTAACAGTCACAATTTTGCAACTTATTATTTGGGCAATAGAGAAAAAGTTTTGATTACAAGAATAAAGTGTGTCTTAAGGGGTAGTCTAAGAGAGTTTCCCCAGGAAATGGTTCTAATATCTATTAGCAATGACACTGTACATTTGTTTCATAAGGTAAGAAAAAGTCTAAAGCAACCATGATTGCTCATTCTGTATTATAGTTTTTCTTCAGCTAAATATCCCAGACTCTATTTTCCTTAAGGTGTTTCCTATAATAGGCCATTTAAAAATTTCTATACAGGGCCAATTTGCAGTATGCATGATATACTTTTAAAATTGTGTAGTGTACAATTTAAGATTTGAGGGTAAAGGATCATCTGGTCCTTTCAAGAGAAAGAAAAACAAGCATGCATGACCACCAAAGAAAGTTTTTTTTCTTTTTCTTTTTTTAAGATGGGATAATTATTAATATAAACATAATGATTTATAATTGAGATTATGATAGTTTGAGCTAATACATTATTCTATTTTCAATTTTTTCTTTGATGGTTTGAAAATTATGCTTTATTTCTTCAAGTAATAATGACTGGGCAAGGTTCCTTGAATACCTGGAATTCTTGTTCATTTGTTTCACTTTTCTTGCCACTTTCTCCATGTTGGAAGATGACTGCTCTCCACTCTCCAGTTGTCTATTCTACATATAAGAGAAAATGCTCCCATCTCATCTCATCAAATCCCCCTGTCTGAGGTTCTAAAAAACTTGCTAGATTTTAATTTGTGTGAGAAAACAATATGACTTTAGTATTCAGCTGTCTTCCTCTACACAACTTTTCTTTTTCAAGAAACCCTTGTCCAGAAAGACAAAAATTTACTTACTTAAATATTAGACTACACAAACTTTGAGAAATAACTTCAAAAGACTGCATTTTCCAGGACTCCTGAAACCTTCATTTCAAAACCCATATCTCACTGTGTCCACCATTCTAAATTATATATCATAAACTCTGTACTGTCTTTTTTTTAAGTATGTCTTTAGTTGTTGATGGACCTGTATTTCATTCATTTACTTATATGCAGTGCTGAGAATTGAACCCAGTGCCTCACACATGCTATGCAAGTGCTCCACCACTGAGCCACAACCCCAGCCCATCTCTGTACTGTCTTAACAAAACCTCTACATTGACTAGCTGCCTTAAACTGATCACTCCAAAATCCTTATAAATGTTTATCGTTGATGCCCGCCATTCCAAGAAATTACTATAACTTTTTTTCATATAAATAGTAGTTTTTAGTGTCATAAACAGTAAAACCACATTTGCTTTATCAACAGGTAATCGTGGAGATATTTTCAAGAAGGATAATAGATAGATATAGATACAGATACACCTGTGAGATACATGAATGTGCATATATCTAACAGTTTTAATAAAACACGAGACATCACTAGAAAATAAATGCACGAGCTGTAAAGCAGGAGTAGGCAAACCAGGCCAATGGGTCGGAGCCAGTGATACCCATGAATTCCTATATTGTCAACGACTGCTTTGGCTTCCCAGCAGCAGGGTGAGTAGTCCATACAGAGACAGTACTGTCCAGAACAAACCGTCCAGTCTGTTTGAAGAGCTGGTCCTTCACTGAAAGTGTTTGCAAATCTATGCTATAGACAGTCATTTAACCTATATTAATTTCAGTGGACAAATTATATAAAAATCGTTTATTACCTAGTTTAGTTTCACTGTGTCTGAAATATACATATTTCAGCATGTGTTTTGACAGTAGCTTACAACACATGTACAGGAGTAGATTCTTAAAGAAGCAGCAAACACTAATTCATATATATATATATATATATTATTTTTTATTCAAAATCTTCAAACTTTTTTTAAGTTATTCTACATCTAAGTTGTCTTTTAACAAAAGCACAGCTTCGGTGTGGGAGGATTGAATGTTCTGCCTTTAATACAATTTTTAAAACTTCACTTCTAGATTCTGCTATAGAACTTATCTCCAATCACCGAAGAATATAATACCTCAAAATGACTTGCAAAAGTATTATGATCTAGCCGGGTGTGGTGGTGCATACCTATAATCCCAGCACTTTGGGAGGCTGAGACAGGAGAATCGCTAGTTCAAAGCCAGCCTCAGCAAAGGCGAGGCGCTAAGCAACTCAGGGAGACCCTGTCTCTACATAAAACACAAAATAGGGCTGAGGATGTGTCTCAGTGGTCAAGTGCCCCTGAGTTCAATCCCTGGTACCAAAATAAAAAGTATTATAATCTCTCCCTATAGTGAACCTACTGTGAAAAAGAAAAAGGAAGAAAGGAAGGAAGGAAGAAAGGAAGGAAGGAAGGAAGTTAGTTGAACCTTGTTTGTTTGTTTTCCAAATAGACATATCTAATTCTGAGCAAAATGTACATCTTAACTTTAATAGCTATTGACAAGGTTTTCTACTTGAGCTTTTTCTTAACTAGGCCCCAACCTTGGCTTATAAAGGCTTGAACAAATATCAACATCATGGTGAGGATCTGGAGGGAAAGGTACACTCATACTTTGCTGGTGGGACTGCAAACTGTGGCAACCACTCTGGAAAGCAGCATGGAGATTCCTCGCAAAACCTGGAATGGAACCACCATTTGACCCACCTATCCCACTCCTCGGTTTATACAGAAAGGACTTAAAATCAGCATACTACAGTGACACAGCCACACATCAATGTTTATAGCAGCTCAATTCACAATAGCTAAACTGTGGAAGTAATTAGATGCCCTTCAACAGATGAATGGATAAAGAAAATGTGATACATATAAACAATGGAATATTATTCAGCCTTAAAGAAGAATGAAATTATGGCATTTGCAGGTAAATGGATGGAACTAGAGAACATCATGCTAAGTGAAATAAGCCAATTCCATAAAAACCAAAGGCCAAATGTTTTCTCTGATAAGCAGATGCTGATCTATGGGGGGCAGAGGGAGCGTTAGGGAAGAATGAAGGAACTTTGGACTTTCAGAGGAGAGTGAGGGGAGGGGTGGGACTGTGGGGATGGGAAGGTCAGTAGAATGAGACAGACATTATTACCATATATATGTATGATTACACACTGGTGTGACTCTGCACCATGTACAGCCAGAGGAATGAGAAGTTGTGCTCCATTTGTGTACAAAGTGTCAAAATGCATTCTACTGTCATGTATAACTAATTAGAAATTTTTAAAAAATAGCAGGGAGACCAGTAGAATAGAAGAAGGGGAACAGGGGGGAGGGAGGGGAGGGTAAAGGGAGGTACTGGGACATGAAATTGATCAAATTATACTGTTTTATTGTGTGCATGTATGAATATATTATAACAAATCCCACTATTATGTATAATTATAATGTGCCAACAAAAAGGAAAACAAAATCAACGTCATACCTAAAGTTCAAGACCTGATCCCCAAGATAAGCCTAATCTACCGTAAAGCATCTGCCTGAAAAAAACCTAGACTGCCAAAAAGAACTTAGTGATTATTCCAGACAACACCCTTCTTCCAGCCTCTGCATGAGGATAGGAGCCCAAATTGAATAAGTGCCAGTTTACAAACCTAGAAGGATCACAAATGAACCATTATCCTTTTTCCTTTATGGTGACTACTTTCCTGACTCTGATGAGCCTTGCTCAACTTCTACCTATTCTGTCTCTTTCTCTTTAAAATGTTCAGTCACCTCTATACAAATCAAAGTTGAATTTGGTTCACATTGGACCTTGCACTATTGTAATAGAATATTACTGATTAAATGTCATACTTACCACTAACTGGTGCTCAGCTTTATCTTTAAAAAATATGCAAAGTACATCTTACCAAAGCAAGAGCTTCTTTGCTCTCTGTGTATTGACAGTAAAATTTGGGGACTAAACTAATGACTATAAAGTCTCTAAAATTCTTACTCACTATGGTAAGTTGGTCTGCTTTTGTAAGTCCCAGTCTGCATGCACCCTCACAGGGTCTATACTAACTTAAACTGCAGTTTGAAATAACTACCAGTAGGTGGTAGTGCTATTCACATAGTGGATCTTTTCTGCAGGCTGACTCTCCCATGGAGGTTTGCCACTCAGAAGACTCAAGAATATGTCTGAACAAGTATCCTTTGGGTCAACACAAAGGAAATAAGTCAGTCAAATCAACCCATGCAAAGAAAAGTATTCTTGGAAATACCAGAAAACAGTATTAAAATTTAAAAAATTTTGTTTAAAGTGCTATATACTTTTCCCTTCATGCCATTTATGAGTTTCAACTGTTCCTACACTTTATGAGCTCTTCCTTGCTTTGTAGCCCCAGGTTTAAAGCTTTCGTGGAGTCCCATGGTAGACACCCAAGATTTCATTGGTGTCAGAAACTTGGAAATAATCTCTTAAAATATGTTGTAAAACCACAGAATTTATGGCTCTTATCCAAGAGAGACTGGCTAATGGCAAAGTAAACTTAGATTTAGTGTCTAAACGGAGAGCTTTGACAATTATGGCTGGCTTCCTCAGTAGTTCCCTTTCCTCACCACATTCCATGGGATGTGAACAATAAACAGAAAAGCAACTTATTCTCAGTTTCTCCAGATGAAACTTTCCCCTTCCAGGTGGTATTGTCACTCTAATGATTTATGTCAGTGATATGATATGGTCAAGCTAAGCCATAATTCAAGGATATTTTCCCTTCCATGAGTTAGCTTGAAGAACTTGTTCCAACATTCTAAATTAATGGGAGTTGATTATCGATCCCTAAGGTTGATTTTCTAAAAATAAATATGGCCCCAAGATGTTGGTTTATCTGTAGTTCCCATTTTTATGATCCTGTAGTAGCATACACATCTTTGAAGGGCTATCCAATTAAGAATGCTTTGGATCCTTGCTCCTGAAAGTTTGATTTTATGCCAATGCTATTTCTGCACTAAATGAGTTCTCCTTATCCAAGGAGCTTATACCCTTTCTCTCCCATTTGAGAGAATTTTAACCTAACCTGAACATAAAATATTTGAAACAATTAGTAACTGCCCCATTGGGAAGAAAATTTATTCACATTTGAAACTCTAAGGAAATTTAATAAAATGAATAAAAGTTCTGAAATTAAAAGGCAGAAATCACTAGCATAATTTAGGTGTTCCAAGTGCTGTGAATTAAGACTTTCAGGCTCTGAAAGAAGAGTTTCTGTTATAATGACAAGAGTTTGATTCCCGTGTGTGTGTGTGTGTGTGTGTGTGTGTGTGTGTGTGTCCCTAAAAGCTCTGTGTTTTAAAGTATGTATTTTAATGTAGCTCTATTTTTCAGTTGGGGAATCTTAGGGAGAATGCTTAAATGATTTTTCCCAAGGACATCTAGTAAGTCCTTTGACAAAACTAGAAAAATTACTAGCAAAGCTGGGTTTCTGCAATGCATTCACCTGAACCGTGCTTTCTTGGAAGTCAAATTCAATATTTTAATATTTCTACTCTAACAGCTTGCAATAAAAAAGGAGTGAAAATCTGATGTTATATACATACTTTGGAACCCCTTAAAAGTTAATGAATATTTATAATGATTCAACCTTAGTGCAAATGAAAATAAGTGTTCTGTTAGCAGTTGGTGTATTAGTTGACTATAAATGAGTTGAAGACCCAAGATAGCCAGTGGCTACACAGGATGATAAAAGTTGAGATTTGGTTGGATTTTCAGTTGGGGTAGCAGCAAGATACACCTGGTGAGTAGAAAGTAGGAATGACAGGTGGAAGAGTGGGAGGATGGCTTTTGCTTTTGGTTTTAACATTCCTGCTGGCTGCAGCACTGAGTTCTACAAAAGCAGATGCTCACTTTCCCTTTTGGCTAGAAAGAGGGTTGTACCAAGTGATCTCAGGTTTAATGAGGTAAAGGCATCAAGAATCAGAAAGAGGGCTGGGGTTATGGTGCAGTGGTAGCGTGCTCGCCTAGCACGCGTGAGGCACTGGGTTCGATCCTCAGCACCACGTAAAAATAAAATAAAGCTATTGTGTCCACCTACAACTAAGAAATAAATATTAAAAAAAAAAAGAATCAGAAAGACCAGGCAATGCACTTCATTTAATAAAAAGAAGGGAAAGAAAATTTCTTGAAAAGAAATATGTGAATATAAATATTTTAATGTGTATGTTTTATTCTACATGAAAATATTTTTTTAAAAGAGCTATTTGAAAAACGTTATATTGTCTATGTTTAAGGGTTAATTCAGATTGTCTTTGAAAGAGGTAATTTGTCTGAGAATTTTATTTATTTTTCTGAGATTTTCATACTAAGTAAACATTTGTTCAAAAATTTTTTTAAATACCAGGGATTGAACTCAGGGGTACTCGACCACTGAGCCACATCTTCAACCCTATTTTGTGTTTTATGTAGAGACAGGGTCTCACTGAGTTGCTTAGCATCTCGCCGTTGGTGAGGCTGGCTTTGAACTCACGATTCTCCTGTCTCAGCCTCCCAAAGTGCTGGGATTACAGGGGTATGCCAACGCGCCCGGCTTATTCAAATATTTGATAATAAAAATTATCTTTAATTTTCAGTTATTTGAACAAGATATACAAAGTTACTAAATCATATACACAAGGAGGATCAAATTCTAAAGTTGATAAAATATAAAAATATAAATATAAAAAACAGTACATATTTTATTTTTGATAAAAGATCATAATAGATCTAAACACTATAAAATTTAATTTTGATTTATTTGCTGTTTGCAAAATTTCCAAAATTGTATACCATAATTTTATTTCAAGAGTTCATAAATTTTTAACTGATTTTATATTCATAGATTAGGGAAAAATATGATATTTGTTTTAGCTGGAAGCAGGGATTAGTTTTTGTAAGCTGAAACAAATTAAAAGTTACAAATCACTATATTGAGGTCACTTTGCAAATCAAATATTTCTTTTTTCCTCCTCAAAATGTTATTACTTTCTTTTATTTTTTAGAAGAGGTTTCTTTTGATTGTTTCATGTCTGTTGTTTTGGGTGGGAGGATCAATTGTTTATATTGAACTTTTAAGATTTACTTGTAAATTTTTTAAAAAGATCACTGTATGGCATAACAGCTGAACTGTTTGTTCATGTTTCTATTGAATATAACCCTAAGGAAGAATGCAAAAGGGTTGGAGGAGGCAGAAACAAGTTGTTTTAACAAAGTACTTATATTCACAATTGGGAAATCTGTTAAAATTGCTGTCAAATTTCTTAATTGATATGAAAATTTGATTGAGTCCGGGGGGGGGCATTTTCCCTGTGAGATCTCTTAAAGAAATTCCTAAGTAAAGGATATTGCAAAATCAGATGTCGAAGAGAAGTATGTGAAATAATCAGATTGTATCTTTGAGCATACCAAATAGCCAAGAATTTTATTAACAAAAGAGAATTAGAAAAAGTGATTGGAAGAATATGCTAGACCCTCTGTTCACATTCTTTCAAATAAACCTAAGCCAATAAAATCAAACATAGTTTAGATAGTTTCACAAAGCACTTTGACCTTGTTGGTGGGTTCAATTTGTTGCCTAATAGGAGAACATTAATATTCTAGATTCTGAGGGAAGAGGCCCTTTGGGATAACTTAAGGAATATGGGAGGAGGAGAAGCAGAGGAAAGACTGTTTTGTGCAAAGAAGAGACCATTATAAGCAGACAATTTTTTTTTTTCAAAAGACATTCACAGACAGGTTATTGTAGCAGAATCACAAACAAGCTAATATTTAAAAGTAGTTTACAAAATGAGTCATGGGAAAATAGAGCGATGTAAGATGAACTCCAGAAATCGAGTCCTCCCTTTGTAGGCTTCCAGAAGCTATAGATCTTCTGTTTGTGGCTCCTATAGAAGATGTCAGAGTACAGTGGCAGTAATACTAACTTTGAGGAATTTAGCCATGGCAACAGGGTAGATAAATTTACCATATCAGGGGTTTATTCATCTTTGCAACCACGATGCTAAAGAAGAATTCAATATCAGTGGTGGACTTATTTATTCTTGCCCAGAAAAGATACTTTGGCTGCAGATTTCACATTTAGAAGAAACATGATCCTTTGGAAAATTTGCCACCAATTACTTGGTCTGCAGTTTCAATTTATCAAGTGAATGATCTGTCTATATTTACTTAATATACTGCTATCTCAGTCAGTCACTTGGCAGCTTTGTAATCTCATGACTTTTTAAATCTCGAAAACAAAGTTGCGATGTTCTAACTTTATTAGCTTTTACATCCCCAAATTTCTATGTGCCAAGTTGTTCTGGGTAATAGATATTCAGCAAAGTAGGTATTGTCATGACAAATTAGTGCTTTGTTTTTATTTTCTTTTTAGGGTTTCATTTAATTTTCTTCAAAAAAATAATTAGAAAAGGAGAAGAGACTTTTGCATATTGCTAAGTGAGATCAGGAAACTCCAAAAGAAGCCATTGGGTGACACCAACAGCTGTTGGTGGAATTGAAAGAGTCAACCACTGTACTCAGTGAAAACTTTGTCTGGAAGGGTCTGATAGTGAATATTTCATGTTTTGTGGGACACATCCAGTATCTATTTCTCATCTTTCTCTTGTTCCACCGACTACATTTTTTTCCTTCGTCTTTGCAACATCAACTTTAAAATGTAAAACATTTTTTTGAACTGTGAAAACATTTTTTTAAGCTCACAGGATGAAGCCAGGGCTAGAATTGAGGTACAGGCTGTGGTTGCATATCCTGTCTCCACTAGCCTGAGGTTGACCCAAACAGTACAAGCTACTGTACAAGTACAAGTACAAGCCATGGGCACTAGAGAGGGTTCAAGCCAACCAAACACTTCTCTGACCCTAAGGTCAGAAAATGGGCTTATGTCCAATATATACAAAAAAATTCCACAATTTCTTATAAAGAAAAATTCTCAACTAAAGTTTGAGCAAATATTTGAGAAAATATTTCAATTTAAACACACACATACACACACAGCTAATAAACACATGAAAAGATGCTCAAACTTGTAAGTCATCAAGGAAATGTATATGAAATCTATAGTATTTAACACTCAATAGATAGGCAATAATTAAAAGACAGACAATAACAAGTGAAAAGCTGGAACCTTCAACACATTGGTGGATGTAAAATGATATAACCACTTTGGGAAATATCTGGCAGGTCTCTGGAATAAATAAGCCTAAGAAGTGGGAGTGTTGCTCAGTGGTAGAGTGCTTGCCCAACATGTACAAGAACTTGGGTTTGATCCTTAGCACTGAAAAAAAAAAAAGCATAAAATCACTTATGGCCCAACAATCTTACTCTTGAAATTTACCTAAAAGAAATGAAAATATATTGGGGCACAAAGACATATGAAAATACTCATTGTTTATCCAAACTGGTCAACAACTATGTACAGTTGAAATGTCTATTAACCAATGAATGGATTAAAATATGCACAATCTATACAATACAGTCAGTGATTAGAAGAACAAACTACCAATGTATGCTAAACTAAGGCTAGATAAAACTCAAAAATATTATGATAAATAAAAACAGCCAGATGCAAAAGATTATATATTTTAAGGTATTTATTTGTACAAAATATCATGAAAAATAAAATTTATAAATACAGAAAGTGAATCAGCATCTGCCTAGGGCAGAGATCATTAACATACCTACAAATTAACACAAGAAAAATCTGAGGGACAATGAAATGTATTCTAAACCTGGTTTGAGTAATGGAGGCACAATTTCATAAATTTAAAATGAATTGTACACTTATAATGTATGATAAGCATAATAATGACCTCCCCCAAAATGTGTATCTACTAAGCCACCAAATCTGTGAGTATGTTACCTTATGGGAAAAAAGGAATTAACAAATATAATTAAGGCTATAGACATAGAAACAGGGAGATGATCCTGGATTATTCTGGTGGGTCTAATCTTCTTAGAAGAGTTCTCCAACATGGAAGAGGAAGACAAAAAGATAGCCCAGAAACAACAGAAGAAGTTGAAGACAGAAGGAGGAGTCCATGAACCAAGCAATGTGACAGCTGCTGGAGGCCGTGAAAGAACCCTCAGCTGACAGCCAGTAAGAATTTAAGGGCCTTGTTCTTGTAGCAGCAATAAATATAGTTCTGCCAACAAACCAAGTCAGATTGTCCCCCAGAGCTTCCATAAAGGAACACAGCTTGCTGACATTTTAATTTTAGCTTGGTGAGACCTGAAACAGATGATTCATTTACAGAACTATAATAAATTTGTGTTATTTTAAGCTCCTGAATTTGTGGTAAATTTGTTACGGTAGCAATGGAAAACTAATACAAAATAGGATGGGAAAGAAAATAAGAAATTACAAAAAGACTTTTGTAAACTATATTAAGGAAAATTATCTAAAGCTAGGAAAAAAATGTAGCAATGATAAGTAGCATATCCCTCCCAGAACAGGTCAGACCATCTTACTGGATCATTTATTTATCAATTTCAAAGGACTATTTAATGTTTAAGAAAAATGCTATTTTTTACTTTGCTGATTTTATTAAAGATCACAAGTTTGGGGAAGTAAGATGTTAACTTGGTAGATTTAATTTTAGTAGAAAAGATATCTTTAAAGTGTAAAATTTCAGTGCCTTGAAGGACATTAACCAGTTATGTATTAACTTAGCAACCTTATGCTAGCACTTTATTTTTATGTCTTTAAAAATACTGTGTACTTCAAATGCTTTTTGAAATACTTTATATTCTAGTTTTTTCATACTTGAGTTAACAAGTGTTTCATGTACACCAATTTTATGTCTGAATGAGTCATGTCTAACATTTAAGGCATTCAAACTGGACAATCAAAATGAATTATTTAAGGGATACTCAAATATTTGGGGACCATTCAAATTATACTTATTATTAAAAAAACAAATAAGAATTGATATGTAAATGAATAATATTTGAATAAATAAATATAGAATAAATGAATAGTATATAATGTTTAACAAGGAAAAGCCTTGATAATTCTGGAATGTTACCTGATAGGTGAATAAATTTTTGCTTCATTGCTGCCCATTTATTGGCATAAATATAATACATGGTGGAACTTTGGGAGGAAATGGCATTGGTTTAAGTGAAGTTGGGGAATTTAACAAGAATACCAAGAAAAAAAGTGCTGTAACTGTTTCACCCGAGGACAATATGTCTAATACTTGAAATTAAACAGACGTCATGGTGGCTGGTTATGTAATGCTAACATACCAGTTTTGTCAGAATTTGTGAGAAAATTTGTTCTAAGTGTCTTGGAGACTCATTCATTTGATAATCTGGACATCTAGGATAATTTTTTATTTATGATATTTTTCATGGCTACTTCTTGTTCTAAAGAACTCTTTGATAGAATATTGTAGTTTAATACATTTCTATAGGCAAGATTTCATTTGTTTTCCTCTCAGACCAGATCACTGTACCCATAACTCTGCTAGAAAAATCATGTTTCATTTTAATTATATATATATATACATATATATATATGTATACATATATATATAAAATATCTATTCCCTGTTAAATTTTAAAGTTGCCTCAATTCTGTTAGTGAGAGCCAAGCCATGGTACTTCATATATATCACAGTTATACCTGAGAGAAAGAACAGAGCACAGCTTTGGGAGCCAGAGTATCATCTCATTCTTCTACTAATTCAAGATACTTTAGGACACACTTACACCAAATGCCCCCATCATTACCTGTCCCTAGCAGTTTCCCATCTTGCTCTGTATTCTCTGGCAAGTGTTTCAAGCTAAAGTAGTGTTGTAAAGACAAACTTCAGAAAGTGAATTTTACTTTTATATATTCAATATGCCTGCCTTTATAATGAAGGTGGATCATGGCTGGACTCAATTAATGGTTTAAAATAAATAGATAAGAAAAAAGTCAAACTCATATGTAGGAATTTCTCTTCCTCTAATCAAGTCTCCACCTTACGCTGAGGTCATGCGCTGTCATAGTGACCACCTCCAGGGCACATGACACATATTGAACTCTGTGTTAGGTGTTTTATATACATTTCTAATCTTCCCATCAAACTTCAACGACAGGCTTTGTTTTTGTTTTTATCACTGATGAGAAAAGATGGGTCCAAAGAAGTTAGGCAACTTCTGTCCACATAACATTGAAATTTAGTTCTGTCAGAATCCTCCAGCTCTGCCATTTCCATTAAAAGGAGGAGTATGGGAACCTGAGGTCTAGAATAGCTTTTTGAACTAGAGTCAATTGTTCGAATTTTCTAGATCTTTTGTTTCTTCAACAGTAAGAGAACATGGCCAAGCTGTCATGCCAACCATATCTTCCAACTTTAAGTGTAGATATGATGTACATCGCTCTATTTTTAATATGTAATCACTGTGTTTATCAATAGAACCTTTAAGGAAAAAATAAAGCAAATTTTTGATGTAAACTTCTTGACTTTTTGGGCTGAGCGGCTTGTTTTTCTCTTTAAAAAATATATCACAGCCACTTTCTTCCACACATATTATGTCAAAATTACCCTAGGATTTTGCATTGAACCTCAGGCATGTGCATTTAGACTGAGTCACATTTTGTTGTGTTAATCAATGTTGTCATGTTATACAAAACATCATGATTAAAATACGTGATATTCATAATCTCTTAAAAATTCCTGTGCACAAAACATCAATATTGTTTGAAAGAAATATAATCCACTTTCAGACTATTTGTGTTTAATACACCTTAAGTAGAGAATAATTCTTATTTCCCTAAGAACTTTTCATAAAAACAGGTAACTAGTAATGTCAACATGAAATCAAAGTAATAAAAAATTGGATAAAGATTTGATAGAAGGAAAGATTTCATACTTGGGGGGAAAATTGGAAAAGTTGAGATTGGATTTAAAATAAGTTACGTGGACCCACTCAGAGCTGAGAGTGTAACAAAATATGATTTATGTGCGAAGTATTTTTTTACTGCATAATTTATGAAGCAAACAAGTGGAATAGAGTCAGCATATGGTAACTTAATTTGGAAGAGAGGATTTAAGCATAATGATTCAATCTCTAGTTTTTGCCATATTTGAATAAAGTATGTGTCTTCCCTCCACCCACTCCATCTCCAACATTCAACCTTCTACACAGACACAGCTACATCACACCGTATATGCTTTCTACATTACTTTCATCGTTCATTGCTTTGAAACATAATGGCTTCTTATTCTGCACTGTTCTTTCACACAACTCAAGTAGTTTGCAGCATGCTTCAACTAAAATAAATAAATAGCAGGGTCGATTTGTTTTTATTTATTTATTTTTAAATCCTAGCTTTCTTTGGGTCCTTTGTGAAATAATGATGAGGAAGGGCCAAAGCAGATCCTGGAGACTCTGTTTCATTATTTCAGACATGCATGGCCTCCCATAGAATTTGCTTATTGATCTCAATAATGAAAGCCAGAAAATTACATCCTCTCTTGTCTGTGGAGCTAAGAATCACAGATTGCTGAACTGCTGTCAAATTAAACTTGCCTGTACCAGAGAAAGGATGCAAGTAGATACTGAAATGGTCCTGAGCCCCCTGATTAACTCAGCATATCACTTTTGTTAAATACAGTCAGCATTGCTCCAGGCAGCTGTGCCACCTCCTTCAAGCCAGCTCGGGGAACTGTCTTTCTTCTCAACCACTAGTATTGCCTTCCTGCTCAAATTCTGGTTTTCTAGAAGATGATGCCGCATAGCTTTCTTTCCTAGAAAATAGCTGCTAAAAACAAACCAAATGAAACTCAAGTCGAGCAAAGAAAACTGAGGGTTTCTGTCTGTATAACATTCCCAGCTAATATTGGAAATACTATTTTCCAGGCTAACATTTGAATATCCAAGGTCTTCAATGGATTTATTTCACCTAATGTCTAAGGTCTAGTCTTGTCATTATATGTGGAATAATGATAAAAATGTCAATGGTGCCGGGAATGGTGGTGCACACCTGTAATCCCAGTGGCTCAGGAGGCTGAGACAGGAAGATTGCGAGTTCAAAGCCAGGCTCAGCAATGGCAAGGCACTAAGCAATTCAGTGAGATCCCGTCTCTAATAAAATAAAAAATAGGGTTGGGGATGTGACTCAGTGGTGGAGTGCCCCTGAGTTCTGACCCCAGTACCAAAAAAAAAAAAAATTGAAATGTCAATGGTAACTTTATGGCAAACTTTCCTTGAAATTGGATAAATCATCTTAGATAAATTCTTGGAATCCCCATACCTCAGTTTCTTCATGTAGACCTAGAGGTTTTATGACATCTTAGATGTTTTAGCAGTTCTAACTTTGTATATTTTAGGACCTAATAATCTCTGAGATCCATTTTAATTTTACAATTTGAAAATAATTCTAAGTTAAAGGTTTTAGTGATTTTGGATGAGCTTCATATTTATATTCACATCTATTTATGCAATCACTCCAATTTAAATCTTTTCTTTCTGCCAATGTTATCTTAAATTTGAATATTCATCTAACGAAGGTAAAGGGTTAACCTATTAATATACATCTGGTGAGAGCCAAATGAATTTCAATATCCAACACCTCTTGGTCAGGAAGTACTTCCTCTTTGCTCACCTAAATTTTCCAAGTTTCTGTTAAAACATTTGTTATTGAAAATGAAGAATATAAATGACCATCATTTTAAAAGTAATCTTTTAAAACTTTATAGCTTTGGTATATTAAATTAATATAACACTGTTTATTTAACTATAAATCATATCAATTTTTATGTCTTTTCAAAAGGCTAAATAAACCATGTTACCTAGACAGCAATGTATGTGAATTGGATGAACTCTTTGAACTTGAATTATTAACTGGTTATACAGAGGAAAACAAGAGCATTAAAAACAATAATAATTACAAGGACTTGATTCATAGGTCTATTAGTAAATTTGAAACTTTAAAGACAACAGTGAATTTTTCAAATTTTTAAACCATACTTGGTTATCTTAATTAGACAGCATCTTCTGTCTCCTGGTTAAAATAACTTCAAATTTATTTCCAAAATACTGCTTACTTTTGAAGTTTTATTTTTTAGTTGCCTATTTGCTACTCATATTTAAAAGGAAAACAAACCTCATGTGTCCTATCATGGTGAGACACCTTATTAAAATATTATTAAAGATGTCTTACATGCAGTTTAAAGCCAGCTTTCATTAATGACTCTAGTGGAAAGCAAGAAGCCAGATAGATTTCTTGTAGTAATAAATGTTCTTTAATTCTTAAACTCTTACAAAGCCAGTGAGATAACAGTGTATACTGATTACTAGAAATATTTTGTAAAACCCATGTTTTTCGGGACAGAATAGGTTGATTTTGTGAATACTATATAACTATAGCTTCTAAATTTCCCATCAAGAACTTCTTTTTTTACTTCATACATCTTCACTCTTCATACATACATACCCATGGTTTAAAGCATTTTCTTAATAACACAAGATAACCAGTAGTACTATATTACTATATTGACTATATACAATGTTATTTTTAGTGTGTGAGGTGTTTCCCAGCATAAGTATGTGTTCTATTTGACTTTTTGAAAGAGTTAAGTATCTTCTAAATTTCTAATAGTTTATCAGGAATGACTAGTATAAAGAAAAGAGCAATCAACTCATCAAAGGCTTTTGATTCAAGTCTCCTCTGTTACTAACTAGTTTTATTGACTTTCCTCATCTATAAAAATAAATACACAGAAAACAAAACTAGGTGATTTTCAAGTGTCCTTTTTAGTAGTTTTTCTATGTATTTTTTTATTCACTGAGAACTGAACCCAGGGGCATTTTACCACTGAGCTACATCCCCAGTCCTTTTTTTTTTTTTTTAATTGAGACAAGGCCTTACTAAGTTACTGAGGCTGACTTTGAACTTGTAATCCTGCTGCTTCGGCCTTCCTAGTCACTGAGATACCAGTCCTATGCCACCATCCCAACTAAGTTTCCTTCTTCAAGCTAACATTCCACAATGCTGTGCTGGGAATCCTATTGGGTGAAATTTGATATTATAATCAATGAGGTTACCATGAGTTTTCTGGTAAGATCATAGAATTATTCTATTGTAACCAGAAATGGAAGGTACTTCTTTAATTATTATAGGTATTTAGAAATGCTATTAATTTTTATGAGTATTTATTATAAATAATTATATAATAATCCAGCAATTATATCAGACCTCTTCATAAGTGTAGTAGTTTATTTTTGTAAACTCTCAAATTATATGTATACATAGAGTACTGAATTGAATGCAAATACTCTCAATATTGTCTCTTCTAACTCTTATACCTATTTCTTCTTATGTTTAAATTTTTTATATGAATCTAAAAAATTCATTAAATTTTACTAAAATATGACATTTAATATGTCACTTAAAAGAAAATAAAATTAGAAAGAAAAATGGATTTTATAGAAAAGATTTTTTGTTTTTGTTTTTGTAGCATACTGAAAACAAAATAAAATATGATAATATAATCAGCAACCTCATAAAATGTAATCTAAAAGGACTCCAAATTTTATATTTGCCAAGATAATATCAAGGTCAAGAATTTTACAAAGATGGCAGCACATATAGAAAGATTATTGTGAATTTAATGTCCATCCTAAAGAAGCTTACAAATTTGACACTGTCCGATAAAAACTTTTAGACTAATATCCAATAATGTCTCATCCAAAGAATCACAAATCTGTGTTTGGAATTTCTCCTTCTAAAATCTTTATAATAACATATATTTCCAGCACAACAGTTATTGGACAGGAACATAGCAAATATCTCAATTCTTATTCTTATATTTAAGAGGAATGTTTTTTCTAAAAGGTCTCCATTAAGTATGACGTATGCTGAAGTTTTCCTGGAAACTCTCACTGGGGGAAAAAAGTTATTTCTATTCCTGCTATGAAATTGGCCTTTTAAAATGGTGAATCAGTATTGAATGTTTTAGAAATAATTTGGCCTGCATAAAAATATTTTGTTTACTTAATAAAAGAATATGTAAATGCATATATGATATTATTACACAATCTTATGTTGTATAATTTTTCCATGTCTGAGATGAAAACTTTTTGCCATGGTTCTTTTTGATTATGATGATAATTTTAATTTGCTGATAGCTTATTGTGTCTACATTGCACAAGTTAGCCTGTATCTAATTTCTTGACTTATAATTGATTAGTTCTAATGTGGTTTATATTATTTTTAAGGATGTAAGTAATTCTTTTTTCTCTCCCATTCTTTGTAAATGCATTTGTCTCGCATATCCATGAAGGATGGATTCCAGAAAACCCACAAATACCAAAATTTGCAGATGCTCGAGTCACTTAGATAAAATGGCATAGTACTTGCATACAACCTATGCACACCTGCCTATATATTTGTAGTGCCTAATACAACGCAAATGCCATTTAAATAGTTGTTTTACTGTATTACTTAAGGAATGACAGGAAAAATGTCTATAGATGTTCAGCACAGATGAAATTTTTTCTCAAGTATTTTTGTTCCATGTTTGGTTGAATCCATGGATGCAGAACCCAAAGATCAGAAGACTAATTATATACATTTATGATTGTTTTATCTTTTTGATGTTCTGAACTTTTAACATTATGAAATGTCCCTCTTCATCTCTTTTAATATTCTTTACCTTGAAGTCTATATGATCTTAATATACACAATCCAGTATTTTTATATGTATTGCTTGGGAAGCAAGCATATTTTTTTCACTCAAAAACTACCCAATTTTTAATTTTTAATGTATTTCTCTTGGGGGCTCTTGATTTTTCCTTCATTCTATTAATTTCTGTCCTTTAATTGGAGTGATTGGTAAGCAAATGCAATTATTTCTATGTCTTAATTTATATATACCATTTTCCCATTATGTATTTCATTTATTCCCTCTTTTTAGTTCAGTTTTTCCTTTTTTTTCCCTTTTAGGGACCATGTGACATTTTAAATTTAAATATTATCTTGGGTTTGGGGAAAAGTGACATGGGTGACAGGGAAATAAAGTATTTTTAACTAAATAACAATGAAGCACAATACATCAAAAATTGAGAAAAAAATTAAAACACTTAGAGAAAAGATTATAAAATTAAATGATTAAATTAAAAAGAAGAAAAATGTCAAGTTGACAATATAAATTTTCTTCTTAAATATCCGTCAACATGATGGTAGAATAGGACTCTCCAGCATTTGTCATCAATTTGAAAAACTATCTACACTTGAAATACTTTGTAAGAGTCAAGGAATTCAGATAAGAGATAGTAACATAGAACTAAGAACAGAGGCATTCAAATGTATGGCAAAGATAGTTCATATTGCCCAGGTCACTCTTCCCCTACGCACAGCGATAACCTCTATGTGGCGAAAGGGAGGGTTAGCACTTGATATTGCCATGGGCCATAGCAATAGGAACACCTCAGTGAACTCCAGTACCATGCCTGGCCCTCAGACTCAGGTTCGAGGCCTGCATGAAACTCTTGGCTGGCCTTTTATACATGGACTAAAGTTTCCAGACTTGCCCCAGCCTACAGTCTGGCCTCTGATAACATAGAACCTGTCTGGGCCCATACATACAGTCCCCAAACCTCCTCTGCACTAGGCTGGCTCCTGAAGCCCATCTTCTGGCTGACCCTCATGGCTCCAGATTTCAGTCCAGTCCCTGTAAATCTAACCTTCAGGCCAGCACCCACATATCCTGCCTCCAGGCCAGCCCTTTCGGAGCCAGGCTCTTGGCTGGTGTCAGCCACCAGGCCAGCACCCATGAACACAAACTATTCAAATTATAAGTCAACAACTTGGATAATAGAAAAGACTTGGATAAATTCCTAGATATATACAACCTGCCAAGTCATTTCAATAACCTGCCAAGAATCATGAAGAGCTATAACGTCCTAGCAGTGAATAACAAGAGAGGTGACTGAATCAGTGATCAAAAACATCTCAACAGCAAAAGACCAGCACCTGATGGTTTCACTAGTGAATTTGATTAAACATTTACAGAAAATTAATGTCAATCCTTCTCAAACTCATTCAAAAGCCTGAAGAGAAGGAAACACTTCAAAACTCATTTTATAGGACAAGCATTACTCTTCTGATACCAAAGTCAGACACTACAAGAAAAGAAGTTATAGGCCAATATCTTTAAAGAACATACATGCAAAACTTCTCAACAAAATGCCAACAATTCAAATCTAACAGTACACTGAAAGGATCATTCACTATGATTAGGTAGGATTTATTCCTGGAATGTAAGGATGAACCAACATACATACACAAATCAATAAATGTGATACAGCACCTTACTAGAATGAAGAATAAAATCTTATAATCATCCCAATAGGTGCAGAAAGATTATTTGAAAAAAATAGTAATGTTTCATGATAAAAACTCACAAAAATTATGTATAGAAAGAACATACATGGGGCTGGGATGTGGCTCAGTGGTAGAGCACTTGCCTAGCATGCATGAGGCATTGGGTTCGATTTTCAGCACCATATATAAATAAATGAATAAAATAAAGGTCCATTGACAACTAAAAAATATTTTTTAAAAAAAGAAAGAACATACATTAACATAATAAAAGGCTGTATATGGAAAGTTCACAGCTAAATTACTCAATGACATAAAGCTTACAAAAGCTTTTCCCTGAGATAAGAAATAGGACAATGAACTTTTACCACTTTCTATTCAATATAGTACAGGAAGTCCTGCCATAACAATTCGGCAGGAAAAAAAATAATAGGTGTCTAAATTGGAGAGAAAGAAAAAAAGTTCTCTCTATGCAGATGACATTTCTTACACAGAAAATATCCTAATTATCCTCCTCTAAAAAAATCACATAAAATTTGTAAATAAATTCACTGAAGTTTTAGAATTAAAAATCAACACTAAAAATCAGTAGTTTTCCTGTATACCAACAACAATCTTAAAAAATCAAGAAAACAGTCCTATTTATACCACCAAAATGAACAAAATACTTGGCAGTCAATTTAACTAAAGAAGGTGAAAGATCTCTATATTGGAAAAAATTATGAACAAAATTGAAGAAAATACAGAGAAATAATGATCTATTCCTTACTTGCAGACTAGAAATGATATTGTTAAAATTTTCATACTAACTAAACATATGTACCTATTAAGTACAATCCCTATATAAAATTCAATGGCCATTTTTACAGAATAGATAAAATAATCCTAAAGTTCATATAGATCCACAAAAGACCCTCAATAGTCAAATTAATTTTGAGCAAAAAGAACAAAGCTGAAAGCATCCCACTTCCTGGCTTCAAATTACACTGAAAAGTTATAGTGATTTCAAAAGAAAGCATGGTACTGACATTAAAACAGACATATGGACCAATGGAAAAGAACAAAGTACTCAGAAATAAATCAATGCTTTTTTTTTTTAATCAATTTATCTTCATCACAGGTGCCAAGAACACATAATAGGGAAAGGACAGTTTCTTCAATAGAATGATGAGAAAATTTTAACATATGACGAAGAACAAAATTATCTTGGGAAAATAAAGACAATTATATTCAACCCCTTTGCTATATATTGTCAAACCCATTTACTCATTAGCCAGATATTTGTTGATCTGCTCAGTGCAATTATGGCTTTCTCTAAATAGTTGAAGCATGTGGGAAGCAAGTCAATCAAAGTGTTTACTCTCAAAGGACTCACTACTTTAAAGAAATACTGATGGGGAGGGAAGGTAAAGAAACTGAAAAAGATAATTGCATACTATCATAAGCTCCAAATGGACAATAATGCTGGGTTATGGAAGAGATCAGGATTGAGGAATCATTTCAACTGAATATGCTTGAAGAAGAGACACTTCAGATAAGACTTGACAAAAAAAACACTTTTAGGAAGAAAAGACTAAAATCAAAAGTGCCAATAGAACATAGTAAGCATGGCGCAGGCTAAGCAAAGCCAATTGTACACACAGTTTTGTATATTGAAGCAAAAGTCTCCCAATATGTTAGTTAACTGCCACTATCAAGTGCATAGCAAACCTACTGGATTACTTATTCAACTTTATGTTTTGATGTAGCGAGTCTATCTCATAAAAGTATACAGGTGGTTCCCAACTTAAGATGGTTTGACTGATTTTTTCTTTTACTTAATATGGTATGAGAGCAAGACTGATACAACCGTTTTGATCTTAACTTCCTATAAACTCTTCCATAAATTACCTGACCTATTCAACACTTTATTATAAAATAGCCTTTGTGTTTGATGATTTTATAGGCTAATTAAATGTTCTAAAAACGTTTAAGGTAGGTTAAGCTAAGTTATAACGTTCAGTAGTTTAGGTGTTCTCATGCATTTTTGACAAGATATTTTTAACACATGCCAGGTTTACCACAGTGTAGCTTCATCATAAGTTGAGGCACATCTGATTTATTTTGGTGACTTGGAAATGTTGCCAAAGCGAGCATACACCTCAAGGTGCATTCTTAATTTAGTCATTATTCTCAGGCCTACTTGAAACTTAAAAGGGGAAACCCTAATGATTCCTTAGAGGAAGGGGGAAAAAAAGAAGACATAAATGAAAAAAAAAAAGAACAGATACAACTATAAAAGACTTGGTCTGGGTTTTATGCTGCTGAAGAAAACTAATGATTAGATCCTTTTGGGTGAATTTTCAGAATAGACAAGAGGAATGTAACAAACACACTGCTGAGTGAAGCAGTCAGCGAAGAGATTCCTTAAAGTAGGAAAAAAAATCAGAAATTTGAATTTTAAATTGAACACAATGAAATTTAGATGTCTGTAATTTTCAACAGGTGGAGAAAAGAAAACCTTTGGCTTGTTTCAGAGGCAATAGTAAAGAGCATACTGAAAGTAGTAAAGATGGTTGAATGAGATGGTCATCACTATCCTTGGTGCATATATGAAGACACAAATGGTGTGACTCTATCTGGTTGGCAAACACAGAAATGGAAAAATTGAGCTCTATATATGTACTATGACTTGAAATGCATTTGAATAAATTAATAAAAAAAGAAAGTGACCTATTAATGACATTCAGATTTATCAGTTTTTAAAAAGACAATACATGCCTTATTTTCACTGCATTGTTCACAGAGCATAATGACTCTGGACTAGAATAACTTGAATTATCAGTCCTCATGATCTAGCTTTGTGTCAACCAGGAGATTCACTAATCATTACTAAATAAATTAATCAACTGATTCTGTTTTCCTACCTTGGAGGTCTGGAGTCAGTGTTGTTCAGGACCAGAGGAATGCAGCCCAGTCAGGAATCCTTCCTTGCCTGCAGGGACTCTAGGAGCTCACTGCCAGTCTCTTCTCAGAGCCTCCAGTTTTCATGTGAACTTTCTCTCTGCCATATAATTTATATTCTAAGTCAAATGATTCCAAACACATCCTCTAACATTTAGATAAAATCTATCTCATTTTTCCTTGTGACACAGAAATACAGAACAGAAATTTTGCTATATTTATGCAAATAAAGACTCTTTCTTGAAGCTTTTCTTAGATGGGTGGTCACTATAACCCAAGTCAATTTACCGTCCATAACTCAATTTCTTTACTGTTCATGACTCAGATCCTGTTTGTCCTCATGGAACTTGTTTACTGAACAGAGGTGTGATTGATTTAAACCAAATTAGCTATTTTCTCCTTTAAGGAAAGAATGTTAATGATTAGAAATATTTGAAAGCTATTCTTAATTTTATTGATTGAAGAATATTCTTCATAGCCGGACGCGGTGGCGCAAGCCTGTAATCCCAGCACTTAGGGAGGCTGAGACAGGAGAATCGCGAGTTCAAAGCCAGCCTCAGCAACAGTGAGGCACTAAGCAACTCAGTGAGATCCTGTCTCTACATAAAACACAAAATAAGGCTGGGGATGTGGCTCAGTGGTCAAGTGCCCCTGAGTTCAATCTCCAGTGCCAAAAAATAAAAAAAGAATATTCTTCATATGTAAAAGTCTGTTATAGTTAAGGAACTGGTGACGTTTATCTTAAATTTTAACTGTTTGATAAATCACCTACCATCTGAAGACATTTATAGAAATTTCTGATCTTATCTATTAGCCTTATCAAATGGGCATGATACTATTCTTCTCTTTTGTTGTTTTTATTTTTCTTCTTTCTTTAGTTGTATCATCTCAGGATTCTTTGCAGAAATGTTTTGCTCTTTATCTATTGTTACTTCTGGGTATCCTAACCTAAACTCTATACTTTTCCTATGCTTTATATTTTCTCTGAGTAATTACACATTCAGTTGGTTTTTATTACTATATGTTGCTATTGACTCCAACACCGGATCTCTATCTCCACTCTTTCTGTTCCAATCTTCAGAACTGTGTATCTGTTCAGGTACTCCATTATTCATCTGAGGGCATCTCTGGACTCCCAGTCTACACTGACTTTCCACACAACCCTGGCTTCTCTGCAAGTTTTCTCTATCTCAGTAGGGCCATCTTGGCCTTTCAGCTGCTCAAACAAGATTTCTGGGACCTTCCTTTGCTCCTCCTCATCTCATACTCATTGTTCCTGAAATCACAGAGTCTTGTCAACCTCATCGTTGGGTAAACCAGTCCCTGCTTTCTTCCACTGGTGTCACTATGCCATGCTATCATCATCTCCTGCAGCCCCTTTGTCATTTGGTTCTCTGTTTCTACCTGGGCCTTGGACTATCCACAGGGCAGTCCAGATGTTCTTTGTAAAGTAAGAATGTAATGGCTGTATGCTGATCACATCCCAAAGCTCTAAAGTAAAATCTAGTTATGATGGTTTGTAAATTCCTTCATGTTTCTGTATCCTATTCACCTTCTTTCCTTCTTTGTTACTCCCTAGAATACCTCTGAACTCAATAGTCCCACTGTTACAAATTATTTTCATTTCCTATAATATGCTATTTCTCATTTTCAGTGTTTTCATTTGCTATTGATTCTGTCCAGTACTATTGATTCTATCCAGAATATTCTGGACACTTCTTTCTTCTACCTTTTCATATTTACTTCCAAAATAAATAACTCCTACTTAGCTTTATTTTTTATATATTGTCATAGATATTATTTCTTCTGAATGCATTTTTTTTCACTTCTCAAAGCTAAGCAAGGTGCCTTTCTTATGTATTTTAAAAAATGACTTTACTGTGCCAATTTTTTTTTCATTTTATTTAGGCTTACACGTTAACAGTGCAATTTGATTCATTTTACACAGATAGAGAATAACATATCGATTATCTAGTTGTAAGTTGTATAGAATCACAACATATATGCAGTCATACATAAAGTTAGGGTGATTATGACCATCATATTCCACCACCTTTACTGTCCCCATGCCCCCCCCTTACACCCCTGTGCACAGAGATCCACCATTGTTCCCATGTCCTTCCCCACATTATGGATCAGCATCCACTTATCAACAAGTACATTCGGCATTTGGTTTTCTGAGATTGGCTTACTTCACTTAGCATGATATTCTCCAACTCCATCCATTTACCTGCAAATGCCATAATTTTATTCTCTCTTATTGCTGAGTAATATTCCATTGTGTATATAT
>PVHX01008514.1:0-82920 GCA_004024805.1 Geosciurus inauris | reverse complement strand
GACCCCCTGGCCAGTTACCTAAAGTTCCAGGAACTGAAAGGGGACATAGGAGGCACTGTCACGGTTGAACTGTAAATAACTATAGATTGAATATCAGCCAAATCCTGTTGTTCTGAGTCATGTAGCTAGCCCACCCTATAATAACCTCTGAAACCCTCACTTCGGGGTCACTCTCTGAAGGAAAGGAGAGCTGACCCCAGTCAATTGGCCTGTGTGCCTATTTCCTCAATAAACTTTGCTGCTTCTGCAGAGTTGTCTGGGCTGCATTTCTTGGGGAGAGGTGCGGGCTGGATGCAACAAGTGAACTGAGTACCTTTGAACAGGCTATAAGTACCATTTATAAACTAATATGTCTGCCCGATGTGATGGCCATCAGTAAGCTGGATTAAATTGCCAAATCATGTTTAAATAGTGAACTAAAAACCAAACATTGGACTGAAGAGAAAGCACATACAAACCAAAGTTTATGGTAGAGATAGGAGGGTGATTTCAAGGAAAGAGATAAGATGTGGTATACTCAGTGAATTTTGACTGATACCTGTTATGTGCCAAGCTCTGTTCTAGCTGATCAGTGGTAATACAGGGCTGAAAGACACATGGACACAGTTTGTGCCCAGAAGACTTGTTGTAACATGTATAATTATAATTGAAACAGTTACATGAAACAATTAATTGAAACAGTTAAATGGTCTGTTAGAGCCATGTACAAGGCAATATGTGAATGGACTAAGGCCACTTAATTCAGCCAGAAATGGTCAAGAATAGCCTCTACAAGGAAGAGGTGAATTGAAGCTGCATCCTAATAAGTAAGAGAGCATTCCAGAGACAACAGAAGAGGTAAAGAAGTGAGAGGATATGTGATACAGCTCTGAGGGGTAGTGAACTCTGAGGCTGAAAGGAACAAACAACTTAGGTCATGTCACTTATTTGCCTCATCCTTAGTTTAATCACATTTATGCCTTGATCTGGTTTGTATTTTAACAAAAATAACCCTGGTAATATAAAGAATATATTATTAAGGGGAAGGGAGAGTCAGCAAGATTTAGGTAAACAGTGAGTGATAAGGCCCACATTAAGACAAGTACTGCAGTGAGGTTAAAGTTGAGGTATTCAAGAAATGTTTTAGAAGTAAACTTGAAGGAGTTTGATGATTGATGGGATGTAGAGGTGGGCCAAGAACAGAGTATAAGGTAACTGTCAGGTATTCAAACAAAAAATGAGATGTTTGATGCCTTTTGCTCTGCTAGGAATGTAAGGGAAAATTAAAAGGTATGGGCAAGAAGACAGGGTTTGAGACATTTTGAGGGTGAGTTGTCTGTGGGACTTCCAGATGGAGATGTGTAGGCACAAGATGATAGGTTACATAGTGAGCTAGAGAATGAGTGAAGAGCTGGACACTGTGGCACATGCCAGTAGTCCCAGTCACTCTGGAGGCGAAAGCAGGAGGATAGCAAGTTTAAGGCCAGCCTGAGCAACTTAGTGAGACCCTGTTTCAAAAAAAAAAAAAAAAGGCTGGGGTGTAGCTCAGTGATAAAGTGCCTCTGGGTTCATTCCCTAGTACCTCCCCTGCACCCCAGTGTTTGAAAAATACAGCAGAAGATAATATCCTGGAGTTCCCTAACATTTCAGAATCTGGAAAGAAGAGTCCATGAAAAAAATGAGAAAGTAAGCAGCTAGGAAGTAGGAAGAAAACCAGCAACGGGTCTTCTTGAAGCCAGAGGAGGACAGATAATTTTTAAAAATTGCTTCCATTCTTCTCATTAAAAATACATATTTTTAAAAATCAGATTACCTGCCTAACATAAAGTGGAGTCTTTTTCAGATGTGACAGTGATTCTAATGGCCTAGTATAAGAAAGTATACTGATGGTACCCCAGCTGAGTCCCACAGACTTAAGAAATGAACAGTTTTTAGGTTCAGAGGAGTGAATGATATCTCTACAACTGTGGAGGCTGTTTCCTAGTTTGAAGATGGTTTATATATTAAATTTTTAAAAATAGTTAAAATAATTCTGTTCCTGTGAGAGTTACACAAATGATCTAATTAGAACAAATGTTTTAACACTTGGCCTGACACTGCATTTGCTTTCATGTATAAGCAAGTGACCTTGGGGTGTCAGCACAGAGTTGGTACCCAGTGATAGAGGGTAATATGTGTAAAACTCTGCAGCTGAGTAGCAGCTAAAACACTTTCTGCACTCACTTTCCCCTTGGATCCTCTAACATCTTATTATTCCAAGTGTGTTAGACCCAGCACTAGCACCTGGGAACTTGCTAGACCTGCAGAATCTAAGGCCCACCCCAGACCTCCTGAACCGGAATCTGCATTTTAATAAAATCCTCATGTGATTCCTATTCACATTAAAGTTTGAGGTATACCATTGTAAAGACTAAGTAGATAAAATAGTGCTCTTTAGTGACTGTATGCTCTGGCATTTTACCATTTCAGTCTTTAGTACAGCAAGTTTTACTGGAAGTGAGTATTGTACTTACTGGTTGGTATTTTCTCTTCCCAAGAGGTGGATAGAGATTAGATGTGTAGATTTCTGGAGTCAGCTTGCCTGCCTTCAAATCCTAGCTCTGTCATTTATGCCTAATCTCCCTGTTTGTTGAGTGCAACTGTGGTGAGCAAAGGTGTACTATCTCCACCACCTCACCCATCTGCACTGGACATATAGTTGAGCTACAGATAAACCTTTGGAGTGGCTGGGTATACACATATGTGTGTTCTTGTCATCAGTACTATTTGCTTCATGTGTTCTTGGTCCTAGGTGAACCATCACTTGTTAAAAATTAGGTGATATTTGGAAAACCTTGCAACTTTAGTAAAGAAATGTTGGGCTGAGGTTGTGGCTCAGTGGCAGAGTGCTTGCCTTGGCGTGTGTGAGGCACTGGGTTCTATCCTCAGCACCACATAAAAATAAACAAAGCAAAATAAAGATACTGTGTCCATGTATAACTAAAATATATATATATATAAAGTTTTTAAAAAGGGATCATAAGAGATGTTTTCGCTTTATTGAAAAACGTCTACAAGTAGATAGATTTAAGACTAATAACATATTACTCTCATTAAATTATAGCCTACTAGCAGTAGTAGAAAAAATTTACTGGGAGAGTTTACAGACCATTGCTGTGACCTTGTTTTCTACAGGGGGCAGCGGGCATTTTATGCTATGTGGGAGCCTATGTCTTCATCACTTACGACGACTATGACCACTTCTTCGAAGATGTGTACACTCTCATACCTGCTGTAGTCATCATAGCAGTAGGAGCCCTGCTTTTCATCATTGGTCTAATTGGCTGCTGTGCTACAATCCGGGAAAGTCGTTGTGGACTTGCCACAGTAAGTTAGCACTTCACTAACTGTATGTGTCATCAGAGCATGCAGGAGTATTTCATCTCTGTTAACTCTCTCAAATTAAGCTTGAAACTCCATAGACTCCTTGACTCTTCTAATTGGAACAGAATTAGCACTTGTCTTAAACTTCTAGCTCTTGTCTCTGATAATTGCTTTCTGCCAAGAGAGTATTTAGAGCTATTTTGTACTTAATTTTTTGACAATGTTTTCTTACAGTTTGTCATCATCCTGCTCTTGGTTTTCGTCACAGAAGTTGTTGTAGTGGTTTTGGGATATGTTTACAGAGCAAAGGTATGTTGTCTACTGTGATTCATGTAGTGCTTTAAAAGTTGATTTAAATTTTTGTGTTTTGTTTTTTTTAAAAAGTAGTTCATTTTATCAGTCAGCATTTTCTTCTGCCTTGTTTCAGTTAAATATCTCAAGTTAATTAGAAATTATTTTTATATTATGATTTCTAGTCTCCGTTAATATTACAGAGCATAGATTCTGTTATTCTTGATTACATTTAATTTTCTTTATATTATTGCCTAATGAGGCAAGATGCAGTGGTGGTGTGTGCACACCTGTAATGCCAGCTATGCGGGAGGCTAAAGCAGAAGGATCACAAGTTTGAGAGCCCAGAAGGTCATTTAGGGCAGCTGAGTGAGACCTTGTCTCAAAAAATGAAAAGAGATGGAATGTAGCTTACTAGTAGAGTGTCCCTGGGTTCAAGGCACAGTACCACCAAAAAACAAAAAAACAGCAAGCTGCAAATGAGTAGTTGATCAGCTGACAAGTTTGTTACTATTTCCTTAGCCCAGAGAGTTCCTATGTTTTGAATGGCAGGGTTGTAATACATTTTGTGTTTTCTGAGTATTTCATTTTTTCATTGCCTCTTAAAAAATCCCTTGGACGGGGCTGGGGTTATGGCGCAGTGGTAGCGTGCTCGCCTAGCACGCGGGAGGCACTGGGTTCGATCCTCAGCACCACATAAAAATAAAATAAAGATATTCTGTCCACCTATAACTAAAAAATAAATATTAAAAAAAAAAAAATCCCTTGGACATGGACATAGAAGATATTTTGAGTTGCGGTCCTACCTTTCAACCTCCTCCTGAAGAACACAGGGTCTTGCCAACTTAGAACACTAAGACAGCTGTTGTCAGCACCCTTCCTTGTCCCTGTCTTCTCTTAGTCATTCTTTTTGTTTCCTCTTTCTATTTTGCTTGTTTTTGCTTTCTACCAACAGTACCATGTAAGGCTAAATAAGCTACTTTAATTTTGGTATAATTTTAGAGCCATGATGTAATAGAATTATTCTTACTATCATTTACAGTTTTAAGTCAAAGACATAGTATGCCAAGTTGATATTGAAACCATTGATACACCTAGGGAAGGTACTAAGCAACTGTGACAAGAAAAAAAATTCACAATGAATTATGTCCCTATGATCTCATTATCAGTTTTATATTCTAATCACATCACTGTTAAAATTACAAAATAAGTCTAATCAGTTGAGAAGAGGGTAAGGAAAAGCTGGTATAAGAAAACCATTAAATGACACTTACTTGCCATGTTATAATTGTCAGCAATAACTTATGAAGTTTGCTTCTTGTCTCCTGTTTGACATACATTAGACAGCAGCTTTTGGCCAGGTCTGAATTGATATAAGTAAATTGAATTGAATAAGTAAAATAGAAATAATGTTGGTATTTGTCCTAGAAATACCTTATAGAAGCTTTAAAGTTGTTTTTGCCTCCTTTGCATTGATCTGGGGTATAACTTAGATAGAGTGCTTGCCTAGCATGCATAGAGTCCTGAGTTAAATTCCTCATACAACCGAAATAAAAGGAAAAAGAAAAAGGAAGTCATGTATTTACAGAAAATCAGTTGCTTGGGGCTGGGATTGTGGCTCAGTGGTACAGCGCTTGTCTCACATGTGGGAGGCACTGGGTTCGATTCTCAGCACTGCACATAAATAAATAAAGAGCAATCAACAACTAAATAAAAAATTAAAAAAAAAATCAGTTGCTTTCTCCTTAAATGGATTGTTAAGATTATTAGCTTGCCATCTTTCACAGTCTTTGAATGCTTTTAATCTACATACTGTAATATATTTAAACTTCTTCCTGCTAGTTAGAATCCTTGTGGAGGCAGGAAGGAGAAAACTCTTTCTTACAAGAAATTTATGGAGAGCTCTGACAGTTTACAAACATGCCATTTAGGTATTTTAGCGAAACCTTGACTACTGGTACCTTAAGCAGTATTTTTGAAGGACTGAATTCTTTGTTTTGATTCAGGTGGAAAATGAGGTTGACCGCAGCATTCAGAAAGTTTATAAGACCTACAATGGAACCAACCCTGATGCTGCTAGCCGGGCGATTGATTATGTACAGAGACAGGTGAGCTTTCTTGAGGAAAATTTATTCTTGAGGACCACTCACTATTGGGATAGCATTAAACTACTTGTGCAACTACTGTGTAAATTGACCATGTATCTTCGCACCCATGATTAACCACCCAACGTATTCAGTCTTTTTCTTTAACCTTCACCCTTGAAAAGTTTACTATCATCTAGTCAAAGCCAGCAAGAAGCATCTTAAACTCTTTTTAGTAATCTGACTTCCTCCATCCCCCTGCCAAAATAGACAGGTGATAATGGAAAAGAAGTATGTATCACAGGGAGATGGAAAGTAAGATCAGAAAATATAACAGGGGTGTGGTTGTGGCTCACTGGTAGTGTGCTTGCCTAGCATGTGTGAGGCTCTGGGTTCATTTCTCAGCACCACATGTAAATAAGTAAAATTAAGGTCCATCGACAACTAAAAATATATTTAAAAAAAAAAAGAACAGATAAAACTAAAATGAAAAAATTATAATAATTTAAAATGTAAACAAAGATATTTTTGTGCCCATAATCCTGCCTTAAAAATTATGAGCTTTTTGGGGCTGGGGTTGTGGCTCAGTGGTAGAGCACTTGCCTACCATGTGTGAGGCCCTGGGTTTGATCCTCAGCACCACATAAAAATAAATAAACAAAATAAAGGTACTTTGTGCATCTACAACTAAAAACAGTTTTTAAAAAATTATCAGCTTTTTAATCAGTCTTACCCATACATATTTTATGCTTTATTACAAGCAAATCACAACATTTTAGACACTTTGTTTTTGAAAATAATATTCAAAACCAGATATTTAATGTGTAAGTGGAAGATTTTTCCTTAGCTAGAAACTACTTTTTATAAACAATGTGCTTTTCATGTGGAGGTTCTGGGGCTATTAGCCATGTGTGACTAGCATGCCAAATTAAATATTCAATTCCTGAGGCTGAGGACGTAGCTCAGTGATAGAGCACTTGCCTAGCATATTCATTGCCCTGGGTTTGATCCCCAGCAGCATGCAAAAAAGTTTTGTTTTAGTTCTTCGGTCACTCTAGCCACATTTTAAGTGCTTTGAGCCTCGTGGCTAGTGTAACCACATTGGACCATGCAGCCATAACATTTCTCTCATTATAAAAATTCTCTTGGACATCATTGGCCTAGAATAGCTTATGTTAAAGGTCTGTGGTGCATGGAACTCTTAAAGCTCAACCCAGGTATATGTGTTTTGTAAGGAGTACTATCTATTCTCTTTTCTTCTAGTTGCACTGTTGTGGAATTCATAACTACTCAGACTGGGAAAATACAGATTGGTTCAAAGAAACCAAAAACCAGAGTGTCCCTCTTAGCTGCTGCAGAGAGACTGCCAGTAGCTGCAATGGCAGCCTGGCCAATCCCTCTGACCTCTATGCTGAGGTGAGTCCGCGACTAGACTCCTGCCTGATAACCTGTTTTCAACTGTCTTATCATTACCTGAAACTTCTTTTCTACCCCCTTTTTGCTTTCTTTAATACCATTTTGTTTTACAGTGAATCATTTTTAATGTATTCTTTTGCTTTAATTATGTATCTACAAGTTGCTCTAGTTATGTAATGTTCTTTCCCTCTTTTAGTTTCTTTGATTTCTGCCAGTGAGTAGCAGTAATCTGTGATTCTGCAGCTCTCACTTTTTAAAAAGATTCCTAATGAGAATGACTGTATATATTACAGGGATGTGAGGCTCTAGTTGTGAAGAAGCTACAAGAAATCATGATGCATGTTATCTGGGCAGCATTGGCCTTTGCAGCTATTCAGGTAAGCACAGGAGAACATGAGTTGTTACCAGGGTTAGCTGCTTCTCTGATGTCAGCCCTGAATGGTTTTACTTACTAAGTAGAGTGAATCTATATATATTGGTATCCTAGAAGTGATTGCAGTACCAGCCACAAGTTTCCAACCTTTTCTTATCTCTAGACCTAAGGCCAGGATGATCTAAAGAAACCAGAGATCTGGTGGCAAAGGACTACATGTGAAGGAACTCTGCCTTATTTTCTTGCCTTGATATATAGTGAGTGACCTATTGAGAACACAAACAATTGTCTTAGTGTATTCCTGGGAAATATTTTAATAGAACTTAATAGAATTTTTAAAAATAATATTGCTTTATTTCATTTTGCAAATGGAAAGCTGTATTTCAATCTTTTGTATATTTCCTACTAGTTCTTATTTTCCTGTCCTTGAAGTTTTAGTTTCAAAGACTTAGTTTTTATAGACTGACAACCATCCAGAAATTCATGGTATCACTTGGTACATATAGAAGTATGCTATGCTATTGTTGATAGCTGAGGGGACATAGTTCCCAACTACTATGAAAACAGTCTTTTTGTCCCTTAATAATAGTTTAGGCAAAGTAGCTGGTAATTGCTTGATCACCTCTCACTTTATCTGCTCCCAAATCATCCCTGCACCCGCCCCCTAAAAAAAACAACCCACCACATAAGCATGTGTGCTTATCACCTCCACATAAAAACAAAGAAGAATGGCCACTCTCCTACCCAATACAGCTGTTCATATTCCTGTTTTCTTAAGAATATACAGTGTATCTTATAGTTTCCCTTACGGGGAATGTCTTAGAAGATTCTTACAACTGAGAATGGCCGACTATTTGAATGTGATTAAAAATTTCTTTGCATCAGATCAAGTTCTCAGAGTATTTTTTAGTTCTGGAAATAGGTTTCAGGCCTAGAGAATATATTTTTAGGAAGTGTAGATATCTTTGTTAGATTAATTATAATTGCTATTTTAAATGTAAATTGCTTTGGTTGCCTGCCTTTGTGTATTTGAACAGAAGCTAGTATATGTAATGGGAAGTGCCTTTTAAATGGCAAAAGGGTGATTGTTTACTTGGCTATATGCAAACAGCCCTGAAGTGATTTATTAAAAACACTAGCTCTATATTTACTATGGTCTCTGCTCTCCTGAGCATTTACTTTGTGGCTCAGCATAGGAGTAATGCGATCACTAGAATGTACTTCATATTAAACATTAATTTAGCTAAAAATAATGAAATAGGCAGGAGGTCCCTTTTCCCCAGTGGAATCCTTGTCTATGCATTCATAATGATTTTCTGTTTGGTAATGCAGTTGAAAAAAGCTTTGGAATTGTATGGTGCTTGTGCTCTCGCAATATGCAATACATATATGTAAAAAATGGATGAAAAGTGTCCCTTTAGCCATGTCTCTCAAATAGTTAAACTTATTAGCCAGGCAGATATTTCTTCATTAAGTGTTTTTCATTGGGGACAAATAGACATTTTAATTTCTTAATTTAAGTATGCCTAGCATATATGTTTTATATTTAAATAACACTGACTTAAATAATGCTTGGTAACAATTTGTTATTTTGAACTCAGAGATTCTAAGTCAGCATTCAGAGCTTTCACAGACTCAAAACCTCAAATGGTTTCTCAGAGATTCTAAGTCGGCATTCAGAGCTTTCACAGACTCAAATGGTTTTCAAAATGAAAAAGCTTTGATTTTTAAGGGGAAAAAGCATCCATTTGAAATATTAAAAGAATTTTTCTCTAGTTTTCAGGGGTAGGGGTTGGTTTGTTTTTGAGTACCTGATTCTAAGATTTTGGTATTCAAAATCTGATGTACATTGATATCCTGGGTTTGGAAAACCAGAACAAAGGCAGAAATAACTTAAATATCAGCTTTTATGTGTGGGCACCAACTTCTTATAGAATTGTATAGCAAGAAAAGGGACTTGGAGATTCCACAGTCCTTATCCCCATTGTTTTGCCATAAAAATTGGGGGAAGCAAGGATAACATGATTTATTACCATTACACAGATAATGACAAACTGAAGCTTGAATTCTGGTTTCATTTATACTTTGTCTGCAGTTACAAATCTAAGAATTAAGATTCTCAGAAGATCAAATTTCTAAGTTGTTACGAATCCTGACAATTTATGAAATTGTCAGACTTTGAAGTCTGGTGTTGGTACATCCTCAAAATGGAGTGATCAAGAGCATACTTTTACAGAAGACTGTTTCTTGCAACCATGTGACTTTTTCTGGTCTCTATGCCAAGTGTGAAGGAGATTGAGACTGCTCTTTTCGTCTCTTTTTTTGATTACCAGTTATTCATTAAAATGAGTAACATACATAAGTAAATAGCACTTGGGGTCAGACCCCCCTGGATAGAAGTTAAGATTAAGTAGCTTAATTCTGACATTCTTTTAAAAAAATATTCCATAGTTCTTCCTTTAAAGTTTCACAGCATGAGAAGCTAATTTGAGTGTTCAGGGTTTTTGTAAGTTGAGGAAAATCAGTTTTTTTTTTTTTTAACTTACTACTAATTGACTCCACATATATATGGAATACAGTTTGATAATTTGGTATATGTATACAGCATATAAGATCCAATCAAAATAATTAAGACTTCCCTCGAATGTTTATCATTTCTTTGTGTTAGAAGCCTTATGAACTCCTCTCTTCTAGCTCCTTATAAAACATAGTAAGTTGTAAACTAGAATCACCCTTACTGTATTTTGGTATCTAGCATCCATCCTTTTACTCTTCCCCTTCTCCCCTATTTTTCCTTTTTTCTAGCAATCACTTCTCTGCTTTGTTCCTCCGTGAGATCAACTTTTGTAGCTTCCACATGGTACTTGATGCCTGGCTTATTTCACTTAACAGTATGTCCTCTAGTTCCATCCATTCTGCTACAAATCGCAGGATTTCATTCTTTTTTTATGACTCAGTAATGTTCTCTTATGTGTATATACCACATTTGAGGAAAATCAATCTTAATGAAATTTTGATAGTTTTTTTAAATTAAAAATACCCATTTGATAAGATTTTTTTTTTTCAAGTGATAAAAACCGATACAAACTTGGTCAGAGGTAAGCCTTCTGAGTTTTGACCCAACTTCTTGAGTCTACCTCTGTAGAGGTAACCATTGCTGTTGGCCATATAGACTAGAAGTAGTTTGTGCTTATACAAACACACACATATTTTTTAAGCAAATAGCTTATACGATGCAGTCTTATGCTTTGCTTTTTGTTTTGAGATTGTTGTAGATTCACATGCAGTTGTAAGAAATAACACAGAAAGATACCTTGTGTGCTTTGCCCATTTTGCCTCTGCAATAACATTTTGCAAAACCCATAGTATAATACTACAACCAGGATATTGGCTTTGATACAGTCTACCAGTCTTACTCAGATTCCTCATTTCTTCATGTGTGTATGCAGCTCTATACAATTTTATGACCTGTGTAGGTTCCTGTATCCATCAGCACAATCAAGTTACTGAGCAACTCTAATACCATAGGATTTCTTCCTGGTACCATTATAACTGTGCCACCTTCCTCCTCCCATAACCTGACAACCAGTAATTAGACCAGCCACAATTTCTAAAATTTTGTCATTTCAAAATGTTATATAAATGGAATCATAGCTGTACCTTACTCCTTAAAAAAAAAAAAACCCAAAAAACAAAATTAGTATCTTTTGGATATATACCTACTTTATTTCATAGTTGCATAGTATTCCATTTTATGGTTATACTTCATCTAATGGACTTTAATGGACACTTATATAAGTCTTGCTGTTACAAAAATGCAAGTAGTGAGAATTCTTTAATTTGTGTGTTTATTGTATCTTCAGCAAAATTTATAGTCATGAACTCAGAGATGGGAATATATGCACGAAGTTTGATAGGTATTTCCAAACTTTTCTCAGAAAAGGGTGTTGCTGATATGAAAGAATTCTTGTATAAGAATATCTATTTCCCATACCACTACCTACATTAGAATATCATAGAATGGGCTGGGGTTATGGCGCAGTGGTAGCGTGCTCGCCTAGCACGCGGGAGGCACTGGGTTCGATCCTTAGCACCACATAAAAATAAAATAAAGATACTCTGTCTACCTACAACTAAAAAAATAAATATTTAAAAAAATATCACAGAACATTTTACTTTTGCAGTCAGGTTTTTTTTTTTTTTTTTTGTTAAATATTTTTTAGTTGTAGATGGACACAATGTCTTTATTTTATTGCTTTGTATGTGGTGCTGAGGATCGAACCCAGGGCCTCATGCATGCAAGGCAAGCGCTCTACCGCTGAGCTACAATCCCAGCCCCCTGCAGTCAGGTTTTTTAATCAACACTTCTGTCTGTATTTAGTAATTATTTTTTGCAGTTGGTGGTGGTATATTTGGGCTAGGTGTAGATTAGTTCTGATCATTTGTATATCACAGAGAAAATTTTCATTGCAAGATACAACACTGGAGCTAAAATATTCATGTAATATTTCCAAATCTATTGTTGGAAAATTTCAATAATCAATGAAACTTTAGTATAGCAAAGCTTTGGAAATGGTTCTATAATATTTAATGATGATTACAAGAAGTTCTGGGGACTGGGATTGTGGCTTAGTGGTAGAGTGCCCGCCTGGCATGTTTGAGGCACTGGGTTTAATCCTCAGCACCACATAAAAATAAATTTAAAAAATAAAGGTATTGTGTCCCTCTACAACTAAAAAAAAAAATACATTTAAAAAAAAAAAGGTACAGTGCAGAGCTTAATGTTCTTAAACAAGAACAAGATTCTTCCCCAAGCTTGAGCGGGGTTTTATCATGCTTTTTAATTTGTTTTTAAATCAATACAACTTGACTTCATTAAAATAAAAGTCAGAAAAGAAATGAAACTTATTTCGTACTTCATTTCAAGAATGCTGACTCTTCTAGAAGTTAACCAACTAAAAGGAACTTGAGGAGGTGGGGCTGAGAAGAGATTTTTTCCCCCCTAGCTTATCAGTAATTTCTAAGTGTAACATTTTTATTGTTCAATTTAACATTGCCTGGGAACATAATTGTGTGTGATTTTATAGCAATATATTTTTCTAGGAATTAGACACTAAACATGTCTAGAATTGGCTTAGGATATTTAGTAAACTTTCAACAATATCCACTTATAAAATGTTGTTAAGGTGCTTTGTACTAATAAGCACTCAGCAGATATTGATGTAATGGAACTGATGGATTTGAACAGCAAGTACATATCCTGAATGGGCAGAATAGAGGCTAATGTGAGGGCATAATCAGAATGTGTGGCTTTAAACTATCAAGAATTCAGAATGAGTTCATCCTTATTCTCTATATGTGTGTCTCATTAGTAGCTAATATTCCACTTCAGACTTTTAGAGTCTGTTTATGGACCTTGTGCATTTTGTTGAAATTAGATTGACCCCCATATGTACAGAGAGTGCTGCCTTCTAAAATCAAATAACTTAGGCCTTTTATTGTCAGTGAAGAGTTAGAACAGCAAATTAACTTTTATTTAGCCCTTTTGTTACTGTTTATATTTTGTGAGAAGCTGGGTCAAAAATTCTAGAAATCTTTTCTCTTTAGTCCCCTTAATCTTCTTGCTTATCCAAAATAACATGGCATAACTTTATTACTATTCCAATATGCTACCACATAAGGATTAAGACATATTAAAATAAAATGATGAAGGAAGAATGACCTTTAAAAAGTAAGATGTATGTAATACCACAGAACCAAACCTGGATTTCAAAAATAATACATGTGAAAACCTCCAAACTACATTTTTGTGGGATCAGGATTGGTTTTCCACCACAGGGCTATTCATATACTGAATTCTGTGGATTGTTATAAAGCCTCTCTCCCCAAAAGATGCCTGAAAAGGCACCATTAAACATGTGTAGTCTTGATAATTCCACTCCCTATATTTTGTTGTCTAGTACAGAGGTCACTTGATACAAGGATCTAAATTAATTAGAATAAAAATTTAAAGTAGAACTCCTTAATTGTACCAGCTACATTTTAAGTGTTCAGTAGCCACATGTGGCTAGTGGCTGCCATATTTGACAGCACATACAGAATGTTTCCATCACTGTACAAAGTTCTTTGGACAGTGCTGCTCTAGAATCTGGTAGTGGGGATGGCGATAAAAGAGTCTTGATTCCCAGCCAGCTTAGAGTTCCTGGGTATAAGGCAGAAGCTTAGTACTTAGACAGTTAAAACTAATGTGTTCATAAGAACTTTCTTCTTTCACTGTTAATTGCTTTTTTGGTGAGTGATCATTGAAATTTGAAAGAGCTCCATTGCCAGTAAAGAACATACTTGTCATGTGGGGATTTTTACCCTTTTCCCCGTTGTTTTCTTCCTACAGCTGCTGGGCATGCTATGTGCGTGCATCGTGTTGTGCAGAAGGAGTAGAGATCCTGCTTATGAGCTCCTCATCACTGGTGGAACCTATGCATAGTAGACAACTCAAGCCTGAGCTTTTTAGTCTTGTTGTTCTGATTTGGAAGGTGAATTGAGCAGGTCTGCTGCAGTTGGCCTCCTGAGTTCATCTAGTTAAAGCACACGTACACTGGTGTTGGACAGAGCAGCTTGGCTTTTCATGTACCCACCTACCTACTTACCAACCAACCTATGACTTTTCCCTTGTTCCAGCTGACTCTCCATGCCCCTAAGTGTTTAAGTTCAGTGGTAAATGTTCTAATTTCAGAACCATTTGCAAATTGCATAGTGTGGTAGAATTAAAGGAGGATGTAGGCCTGCTTGTTACCTCCAGGCAGTAATGGGACTGATGGCTGTAGTGTCACCAGGTCCTTTCAATCTTTACAGTGGAGAACTCTTGGCCAAAGGTTTTGGGGGGAAGGGGGAAGAAGCCAGCTGTCTGGTTAAAGTTAACACCAGATGGTGCCCCTCATCAGTGTCCTTTTAAAAAACATATACTGTAGTCTGATAAGATAGCATCTGTACAAAATGGCTAAAATAGATTTTAGAATCGTATAGTGTGTATCTTTGTTCATCTTCAAAATCAGACAGATCTTTGAAACTAGTGGTTTTTAATCAAAGCTGGCTTTATAGGAGGAGTTTAATGTATGCACTACTGTTTTAAAACAATTAGTATGAGTGTGTGAGTGTGTTTTTGTATGATTGAGCCCATTCATCATAAGTCTTAAACTTGTTAGAGCTAATGTACCCATGTAGACTAGCAGAATAGTATGTAGATGTGATCTCAGTTGTAAATAGAAAAATCTAATTCAATAAACTCTGTATCAGCCCTCAACATGTAGTTTTTAATTATTTCAGGGATATTTCAATTCCAGAGCAGCAGTATAACGTTTCAGACGTTGGTGTTATCTGCAGTTCATAATGATTTGCATGTGTTTTCATTATATCTGTTGCCAAATTCTAAAGGCCTTGGTATTCAAAAAACCACGGATGCTTTTCAGTGTAATATATACTACAAATAGTGGAGCATCTGATATGTGCAAGGCACGGGGGTACAGTAGTGATGTTTGATGTCCTTGTCCTCAATGAGTTGGAGTCCTAGCATATACAAGAGCAGGTAATTTTCACGTAATATAGTGATGGTAGTAATAAAAGAATGGGAGCCCAAAGGAGGCACTGGAGGTCAGAGGCCACTTCTGAGGAGATGCACAAGCCTGCAGACTGGATAAGTTTTGTGGGAGGATACATAAGGATATGAAGTGTGGTAGAGTATACAGAGAGCTGTAAGGAGCTCATGCCTAGAGCTTAAAATATAAAACTTGGAAAAGAATTTGGAGATGGGACAAAGCCCAGACCTCTAGGGTTTTACAAGACATCCTGTGCAGGTCAGACTTGTCTTACAGGTAGTGGCAGCTCATATGGTGACGATGCAAGCAGACCTGTCCTAGAGAGAAGGGAAAGGAGAGAGGAATCTAGCATGAGCCCCAGGTAACTTTGGTTGCCCTCTTTCTGTACTACAGAACTGAACTCTACAGTAAGAAATTGCTTTGAGACAAAGCCAGGTAGCCCATTCCTTGAACTTGCCTGAGAGATAGATCTTACTTGTTCTCCCTTTGCTCACTCCCCCCTGCCTGCCTGCTGAGAGACCAGCTTCCTCCTGTGTGTTCTGCCAGTTGGACCCAGATCAGCCATGTTGGTAGTAAAGCCAAAAAGATGGGAGTGGAGTGGGTGCCTTGGGGGCCAGTTAAACCATTGTAGCTCCGGCCAGCTTTAAATGGTGTTTAATTCCTGGCACAGTTGCCCTGGGAATAAGCCTTTTTTACCTTGTTTGGGAACTGCTAGAAGGGAAATCTGTCCACGCCGGCCAGTGCCTTACAGATTCATCTGCCTGCTTGATGTCTGGAGAATCTTCTGCCATTGAGAGCTTGAGACCCTGTTCTCTGGAACTTAATCTTTAGAGGGCAAATGAATAAGCTCATGTCTGAAATTTAATGAATAAGCTCTCCTGTAGTGCCAGTATTCTCTCCTGTTCTGTGCATCCTTGTTTCTTCCCTCTGTTAACCTACAGAACAGAGAGCTGCAGTGAACTGTCGGTGGGGAACCTGGGGAACTTTTGAAAACTATAGGACTTGGACCCCAAGCTGCTGAATGGTCTGGTCATTCCAGGCTGCAGCTGTGGTTAAGAACCACTGTTATATCCTGTTTCCTTTTTTAAAATTTTTAAATTTTATTTGGAAATAATTTCAAACTCATGGAAAAGTTGCAAGAGTAAGGATTGTTTATGTAAGTCCTAAATACTCTACCCAAGTATACCCATGACATTTTGTCTCATTTGTCATTTATGTTCTTGAATGTGCTTTCTCGCTCTCTCTACATACACGGTGGCCTGTTACCCTGGTACTTCAGTGGGAATTTCCTGAGAATAAAGATAATCTCTGACAATCGCAATACAGTGACCAAGTTCAGGACATTTAACGCTGATAAATAATCTACCGTTTATATTTCAGTTGACCTCATGATGTCCTTGATAGTATTTTTGTCCCTGCAGTTCTTCAGAATCTAGTCTAGGATCAGGTACTATATTTAGTTGTCATGTCTCTTTGTTTTCCTCATCTCTAAAGCATTTCCATAGGTTTTTCTCTTGTGACATTGACATTGTGGAAAAATACAGTCCCTTCTTTTAAATGATGCTGTTCTTTGGGGGCTTATCTGATGATTCATCTTGATGAGATTAGGTTTTATATTCCAGGTGGCTTCTGCCTGTGTTGTAGTCTTGGGAGGCCCACAGTGTTGGTGGGCCCCCATAATGATGTTTATTTTGATCACCTAGTCTAAATATGAACAGGAGATTTTTAATACAAATGTTTATGTAAAAGGTGATTTACTAAAAGGAATTTTAAAAAAGAGCTCTAAAACAGCCTAGCAGAAAATACGTGGGCTATTATAACCACCCCTAGGACTGAGGGAAAAGAAGACTGAGGGAACTTAGAAACTCAGAGGTTCTCCCAAGGATGAGACCTGAGGAACAGCTGCCACAGGGACACATTGCCCTGTATGGAAGAATAAACTCACTGGAGGTGCCACCCCTGATCCATGGGAGCAGAGAACCATCAATGGAGAGTCCTGCTAGGACCCATGCCAGACCAAAGACAACAAAGAAAAAGTCTGCCGTCTGCCTCCAGCCTTGCCACCCCCTTCAGAGCTTCCCTTTGGCCAGCTGGCAAAGGAGAAGTGTGGATTGCAGAGTCCCAGTGTCTGTGACAACAAAAGGTAAGTGAGCTAAGAGGCAATAAGGTAATGCCTGGTACCTTGACTGGTACACCCAGTCAAGGTGCTATCCACTTTCTCCATGTTATAGTTAATATTTTCCCCCTTCCAACTAATAGACAATCTCTGGAGATGTAGTTACAAGGTGATATAAAAATCTTGCTCCTCACTGAACTTACCACATTTGGCAAATAGTGCTGATGCTGGCCTGCTTCAATTTTTTTTCTTTTCTTTTTTGTGCCATGCTGGGGATTGAACTCAGAGCTTGGTGCATGCTAATTAAGCACTCTACTGCTCAGTCTCACCCCAGCCCCTGCTTCAGTCTTCACTGGATGGTTGCCAAAGGATATTTTTCCAGTCCAGTACTCATTATCCTTCTGTGGGGAGGGCTTCCTCAAATCCTCCCAGATTTGGACAGTAGGAGCCCCTTCAGTTGCTTCCTGTGTTTCCACGTTTTTTAAAGTCCTTCTGTCATTTCTGATATTACAAAATGTTCCAGGCTCATCTTGTACCCACTTGTTACTCAGCTGGAATTTGTGTTTCTCTGAGGAGTCCTGGTCCCTGGCACTGAGTGTACTCATTACTACTGGGGTCGGTTGCTTCTCATCCTATCAGTTGACAGAGAACCATCCTTTTAAAAAAGAATTGTTTTTAGCACAAGTGGTGCTTTAAAAAATGTAAATGATAACAGACATCTCTAAAAAGCAAAGTACCCACAGGTAGGCAAGTTTAAAAGTGATGTGTCTTTTCAGACTCTTTGCTACATATCCAAAAATAGGCTTGGTGGTGGATTTTGATTTGGGTTTTAGTTTTTTGGATTTTATTCTATGGGGTCCTGTTTCTCCTCTTCATAAAATAGCATGGTATTCTTTCTAGGTTGGACAATAGGATTTCTCATTTCTTTTCATTAGCTACATGGATATATTAATGCTATGATCACCAGTGTACAGTGGGTGGATTGTAAGGCTGCTTCCAGCTTCATGTGGTGAACACCTCTGTACAGTCAGTCACATGTCACTTCACTACAGGAATATGTTCTGAGAAACATGTTAGTAGCTGATTTTATTGTGCAAACATCACAGAATGTACTTACATAAGGCTAGATAGCATATGGCCCATCCGCTGGCACGACCTTTGGATACAGAAACTATAAAGATATAGGAGGCTGCTGCTACTGTGAGTGGAATGATTTCCCTGATGAATTTCGTAGTGGTCTGTTGGTGGTGTGTAGAAGCACCTACTTTCTGAGTGTGTTGGTCTTGTGTCCAGCATCCTTGGAATTCTTGAAAATGTTTGTTCTCTGTGGCTTTTTATTGCAATATCTTGAGGTCTCCAGAGGGTGTTATATAATGACCTTGCAGAAACCTAAGTTTACCCACTGAATCCCTTTTGGACAGGGTTGAGAGCCTTGCTAGTTGTGGAGAATTTGACTCATACAGATCCTGCTCTCCTGAATTTACCTAGCAAAGAAAGTAAAACAGATATGATCATTACAATGGAGGGTATAAAAGAGACTTGTTTGTTTGCATGCCCAGTATCTGGCACATAGTGAACACTCATGGTCTGAAATAAGTCACTGTGGTGTCATAAGAATATGGTTTTCAGACTTCCAAAAATTTTTTTAGCAGAAAAACTCAGGAAGTTCTCAACCCTGGCTGCATATTGGAATCACCAGGAGAATGTTAGAAATATTTATGCACAAGCTCAGCTAGCACAGATTTGGTTCCCATTTGTCTAGGGTGGGACTAAACATCAGTATTTGTAAAAGCTTCTGAGTTGATTCCACTGAGCAGCCAGGGTTGAGAACCACTCTACTGAACAAAGTTTGAAAGCCATATCCCTGTGGTCCTGATAATCTTGTGAGGATGCTGAGGGTAGCAAACCTGCTTGCTGTGGTGACCCTGTTCTGGGATTGTGCTGCTGCTTCACATGTCAGAATGGGGAATAGGAAGACATCCAAGTTCAACCAGATCAAGCCAAACTGATAACCTTTATGCTCAGGTAGCTCAGCCAAGGAAGAGCTGTGGGAGAGAGGTTGAAATTAGGTGCCAGACACCAGTGGCCCACATATTGTTTGGTCGTGTGAGGGTTTGTTTCTCATCACCCTTGGGAAGGACTCACTGACGTAACCACAGCTGTCCTAGAGGGCATGCTGAATAAGATGGATTGTGCTCCTCCCAAAGCTGCTGTTGATTATAGCCAATATTCAGAAGTGGTGAGCCTTGTTAAAAGTGGCAAACTTTTTCTTTTAATAAGCATTTGAACATTATTTAATTTGAACTGTATGGAGAGATCAACTTGGATAGGGGCATGTTGCACCCATCTTATTGGTGACAAAACAGAGGCTCAGAAATTGTGTCTTGCCTCATAACACTGAAGGAGGGGTGAGCTGTCTTCAGACCTTGAGGTTCTACCTTAAGAGGCCACACTTTCCCTCCTTCATGCTCTCTCTTAGGGACCCTCTGTCAGAAAGAGGCTGTGGTTATTTATATACCCAATTACACTCACAACAATCCCCTCTTTATCAAGCACTATCTCTGCTGGGAAGGCCATCCCCCCCATGCAATTGGTTCCTAGCAGCTGAGGTTGTGACTTGGTGCACAGAAGAATGCAGAAAGCTTGCAGGGGTGATGAATCTTAGATTCATTTGTGGGTTGTTTCCCCACCCCCACCCTGGTGTAATTTGTGACCCAGAGTTGCTTTTTCCTCTGACTGCCTAAATGACTGGAGAACAGGCTGTGTTATCTAACACTCTTTACCCATCACCCACTGGGACACACACATACTGCAGCACCTGTCAGAGATGATGATAAATATCTAGGCTGAAGGTTTTTTAAAAAATCTTTGTGGGGGCTGGGATTGTGCCTCAGCGGTAGAGCGCTTGCCTTGCATGCGTGAGGCCCTGGGTTCGATCCTCAGCACCACATACAAAGCAATAAAATAAAGACATTGTGTCCATCTACAACTAAAAAAATATTTAAAAAAAATCTTTGTGGAGGAATGGGATGTTCAATCAAGATGACAAGGTATTTTCAGAGAATAAAGCACAGATACCCAACTTTGTACTCTTTTCTTTCCTTTTCACTGCCCACACATGACCTGAGCCCTGGGGTCAGTCGGTCAGCTTGGCTACCCTGCCTCTCCTGCCCATCTCTACCTGGGAGAGGTCTCTGCCCATCTTTAAGGCTCAGCTTGGAATTCACTTCTCATGTCTTCTCTTTCCACCCCTCCTGCCCCTGTCTCACATCCCATAAGTGACCGAGCACATCCTATTGCCTACATTCTTCCAGAATTGTTCTCCAGCCCAGTTGCCACTTTGCAGACAAGCTACAATCCCCTGTGTTGGGACAGCCTACACCTGGTCTCCTAACACTTCTCTTGCCATATTAACTGGCTGCCTTGGATGTAGGGGCTCAGAAGCATCTGCCTTCCCCTTTTGGGAGAGTGAGCTTTCAGGGTACTCCTTCATCTTAGCAAGCACCACTCTGCCCCATTATCATATAAGAGTCACAAGAATATCTTGGTTGAATTATTCTGGGGCTGCCTGATAGGCCTGAGACCTGGCTGGGTCTGGCAAGACTTGACCAGGTGTGTTCTGGGCAGCATTTCTGGCCCAGGTAGGCCTTGTTACAGCCAAGCCCTATTTGTTTGTTTGTTTGTTTGTTTTGATGCTAGCAATTGAACCCAGAGGCCCTTATGAACCACTGAGCCACATCCTCAGTCCTTTTAATTTTTTGAAACAGGGTCTTGCTAAGTTGCTGAGGCTGACTTTGAACTTCGCAATCCTCCTGTCTTAGCCTCCTGAGCTGCTGGGATTACATGTGGGCACTACAGCGCCTGGCCATCCAAGTCTTTATTCACAGACTTTTCTCTCCTTCAGAGGAGGGAGAGATCAAGCAGCAGATTACATCATTCTCTTCAAACATCCCTATCTGCAAAGCTTGGGTGTATCAGGGACGGGTGTGGTGTTTGGTCGGCTCTCTAGCATAATGTGCTTGATGAGGGGGAAATTATTTCAGGATGGACATAAGCATCAGTCTGACTTCTTAGAAGCCCACAGCCCTTTTCCATCTTGTCTGCCACACCCTCTGTTGGAAGGCAGCAATGGGTGACACCAGCAGACCCAGAGCCCTGCTTCCAGGTTCCTAGGCCTGCACCCTAGGGCTGCCTAGAGGCTTCGCACTTCTGCCTGGCCCAGCACTGCAGCCTTCTCACTACACTGAGGCTTGTGAGGTAGCCACACCTGAGTCAGGTGAGAGGCCACAACCTAAAGGCACTTTCATGCTCCAAAGAAGAAAGCCCATTCCCTCCTTCATCTCCTCTAGGCACCATGTTAACTGAACCTGCCTTTTTAATCTGGCAGTGAAGACAAGGGCATAAAGATGGGTATCTTGTGTTAAACACCAGAGGAGCCCCCTTTTATTTATTTATTTATTTTTTTAAATACTTATTTTTTAGTTGTAGGTGGACAGAATATCTTTATTTTATTTTTATGTGGTGTTGAGGATCTAACCCAGTGCCTTACGCGTGCTAGGCGAGCACGCTACCACTGCGCCATAACCCCAGCCCCAGGAAGCCCCCTTTTAGTAGCACTCTTCTTACCCTTTTCCTGGAGCACAGCTGGATAAAAGTCTAATTTTTGCCTCTGGCATCTGACATTTGTCTTGTCACATGAGTTAAACCTCTGTATACTGGTTGACGGGTGGGTGGCCAGGAACCAGCAGGGAAGCCACAGGCCCATGCAAGCTTCTGTGGGGCGTGGTGCAGCATCAGCCCACATGGAATCTAGCTCTACCTGGACAGTGCATGCCATATTTTGGAGGGAGCATCATAGGCAGCAGTGTCTCCCTCAGGCCCCAGCTGGTGGGAAAGGCAAGAGCATGTACACCCACAAGTATCTGTGCTATCTTCCTAGACTCTCTGTCTTGGGCTCTTCTGCTTCCAATACATCCATTACCTATTCCCTATTCTAAACTGAGCTTGTTTGTCCCCAGAATGTTCCCCAGGTATGCCCAGATGCCTGCTTGTGCTCATACACTAGCCCTGTCTGTCTGCTGTTGCCCAGTCCTCTACCTGCAGGAAGCCTGATCTCCCCTCCCCAGCCCTCCTGAGGCCCCTCTCCATCCTGCCCCATTATCCCATTTGTGCAAGGTATGAATGTCTCTCTGGCAGTCTGGGACGTTCCAGTGATGGGACCAGGACTCTTTGTTCCCAGCAGAACCTGGGACTGGCCGAGACCCTCAGTGACTTCTGAAGATTTGTCTAGGTGTGATGGAGCTCTGTTCTCCACACTCTTCTCATTCCTTTTCCTCTGAATTGAGCATTTGGACACAGGAGTAAGAGTAAAAGAGACCCAGCAGACCAAAGAAAAAGAATGCATTCCTTTATTCCCTGTAGGAGAGACTTCTTGAATGTGGCCCCATCCCCATCTCATCCCCAGGAGGGCCAGGCCTATTCTGACCCCACAAGACCAGCGTAGGGGACGCTCCTGGCTCCACAGACAGGGCAGGTCCTGGTGAGGACCTGCTGGTCCTTCCTCAGAGCTTCTCCAGGTAGGACCCAGGGACAAAACCACGCTTCCCATTTCGTTCCACTGTCCACCAGCCATCCTCCCCTTCCAGGATGACTGCCAGAACATCCCCCGCAGAGATGTCCAACTCGTCGGAATTCTGGGCAAGAGATGGAATGAGCATGAGGCTGGAGGAACTGCTAGGAGGGCTTGGTCTGGCATTCTCCTGGCCCCAGCAGTAAATGTGAACTAAGCTCCCAGGGTGGACAGTGCTGAGACATGCCCATGCCTCCTGGGGCAGTCCCGTTGGGGACTGTCCTCAATTTGTCATCAGAGGCACCCCATCCTGGTCTTCTCCCACTCTGCTCCAACCATTAGAGCACACATCAGGAGTCAGGGCTGCTTGGCTCACCCCAAACCTAGGAGGACACTCACTCCAAAGCTCACCACTGCTGAGCCCAGAGAATCCCCAGCCAGCCACTTTCACACAGGCGCCCTATCATTCTCTTGGCTGTCCCTGCCAAAGCCTGGACTTTTCAGCGTCTTCATCCCTGAGTGCCTCAGCCGGTGCAACCCACATTTGACCTGCCCAGCTGTGTGGGATGTTGACCAGAGTCCATGTGGATCTGGTCTCCAGCTTTGCACCCTCACCTCAGTATAGGGAGCAGATAGGACTTGAGATCTCAGCAGCACTGCCCCTACCCATCCTCTCCCCACAGACATCAGAAAACCAGTCACAGCACAGCTGAAGGACTCATTCCAGCCATGGTGGTTCTCTGCACCCATGGCCACAGAGAACAAGGTCCTGACTCAAGGGTAGAGAGCCTTGTCCCTAAAACCATTACCCACCCCAGGCTCTGTCAGCCTGCACGTGTGCAGATTTGAGCAGACACAAGCCCTTGTACCTGTTTGCTATACTCAGCAGATGTATGCTGAGCCCCTCTTAAGTACAGAGTACTGTTCTAAGGGTTCATATCCCCAGCATATTCCCAGGTGTACACACACCCAGGCACACATGTCCTGAGCAGGGGAGGAAGACAAGGGCCTCACCTGTGCCGTGTAGTCATAAAGCGCCCTGTAGTCCTGGGGTGGTGAGGCAGCATTTCCCAGGGTCTCTGGGACTGCAATGGCTGCATAGACAATCTCATTCCGCTCAGGGGTAGGTGTCAGGGTCTCTGTAGAGGCTGAGATAAGAGTGAGGCCTGGATCCTGCCACTTTGGAAGAATGGTGGTCCCTGGAGGCCCCATTGGCATGGAGTTTAGACTTGGCCCTGCCTTTCCACTCTCCCTCTTGCTGTTGGAGGGTACCCTTTTGGGACTTCAGTGGCCCCATCTATGCCATGTAGGAGTCTTCTCCTTTCCCCTGGGGTCACAGTGCTTGGAGACCTCCCACATCACCCCAGTTACCAGCAGGAGCTTGCAAGGATGTGGTCTTGGGACTTCCATGCAGCAGCCCGGAGAATCTGGGAGCAGGATGGAGGGGAGAAAGGGGATAGGTCCCTTCATCTGATACTTAAGGCTCCACTGGTAGAGGAAGAACGTGCAAAGCTCTAGGAGCTTCTTTACCAAGTCTGGGCTTCTCTGCCTCCAGGGCTCCCCAAAGGTGTTCACCTTGGCCTGCCCTTCCCCAGCAGCACACTCCCACAATCCCAGCTAGATCATCTCAGCACCTGCTCTGTGCAGACCCCTGGGGGGTTTCTAAGAAAATGCTCAGGTCCCCATACCTGCCACGCCCCTGGACTCCACTCCAGTCTCCCTGCTGTGGAAGGGGCTGCCCTTCAAATTTCAGCCCAAACATGCCCTGCTGTGGTCTTCACCAGCCTGGGCCAAGCCAGCCTGCTTCCTCTTGGCCCATAATGATTGGACCCAGATGACATATTGGGGAACAGCACTAGGACCTGGCACCTGACCACAGCCAGGCCAGGGAAAGGATACTAGCCAGGAGAATTCTCCAAGTGTACAGGTTTTGGGCCCCTGCTCCTGCTACAGAGAGTCACCTAGGGCATTGACCCAGGCTCACAGTGTGGTCAAAGGGACAAAGAAGCCAGTATGAGGTCTGCTTAGGCTTTGCGCATACTCACTAGTGAGTAATTGGGGTGTAACTAACTGCTTAATGCTTGCAGTTCTCTTGGGCCGAGGGTTCCATAAGACTGGATTGAGGCTGTTTTGTCTCCACAGGGCACCCAGCACCTGAACAGCCCCGGACACAAAGCTGATGTTCAGTAAATATGTGTGAAGGAGCCTGTGGCAGCAGAGGCCCAGCCCACTCCTGGCCCACTGCTCTTACCCCAGCCTCTGCATCCCAGCTGCTGACACCTATTGGGTGCCTCACCTCTTTATCATGCCACAGGATGGTGGTATGCTGGGGCTGCCAGATGACGGGGTGACCTCCCGGTCATAGTAGTTCTGGTAGGGCACTGGAGCTGCAGACAGCAAGCCTGTGAGGCTCAGGGCAGCGAAGGCAGGCAGAACCTGTGTCACTCAACACCCCAATCTGTCCTCCCTAGAGACCCAGACTGGGGCCCCACTTTTTCACTCTTGCCCTGGCCCATCCTGTTGCTCCCATGAGAGTCCCCCACTGTGGGTACCACCGAGAATGCCAGGGATATTTTGAACTATGATTTAGGGACCGAAAGGGCTAGGCTGAAGGCTGGCAGAGGTTCCCCATTCTTACCTCCCTCCTGAGATCTCTGTGCCCTTAATTCTGCTCCTCTTTTGCCGCAGAGGAGTCAGCAGGTCAGGGACCCAGCCTGGGGATTACTATCCCCTCCTTCTAGGTCTGACCTACCTTCTCCACCCACAAGGGAGCTGTGAGCCACCCAGCACTGTCCTAGCACTCAAGGCTCAATAAATCCTTGGCCAGACCCATGGCCAGGCAGGCTCAAACTCAGGCTATGCTGTCCCAGGACGGCCTGACCTGGGGGCTCAGTGCCTGTGCTCTTGGCTTGGATGAAACTGTTGATATCGGTGTCCACACTGCAGCCTTCAAGCGTCAGCCGCACTTCCTCGTAGAGCTAGGGGCAGGAGAGAGCAGAGACCGCAGGGCCAGGCTTCACCCCAATGCCCACACTCTGTGGGTCTGAACTCTGGCCAGGGACCCTATCAGTGCCTGAAATGAGAGACCTTGGGATGTAACCCAGAGAGGCTAAAGCTCTGGTGACAGCTTCTTGTGTCCTTCATTCTCAAGGCTCTATGCAAAGGACTGAACTCACCCTGCCGTATGAGGCAGATGCTATTTCCCCCATTTTATAGATGAGGAAATTCAGAGAAGGAAAATGACATGCCCAAGGTCACAGAACAAGAATGCAGGCTTTGGATTTTGATGAGGAGGTCCAGAGCTCACACTCCTTCCACTACCATGAAGAGGCCACCAGGTGGGCACGTACCATTTAGGAAAACAAATCCCAAAGCCTGCAGGCAGGAGGAGGCAGGCAAGGAACAGCAGCTGACCTCAGGGCTGCCACAAGACAGCATGAGACTCAGGTCCCTTTCACAGGAGGATGCACCCCGTCCCACCTACCATGTTGGGCTCAGTAAGTATATTCAGGTCTTCCTGGAAACGGGCAGGGGTGGGGCAGAGGAGCGACTGGACCTGGGCTTCTGCAAGCACCAGTCCTGGAGCAGAGCCGTGGGGTCCTCTAGACCCTTTGCAAACATCCAAGGACTGTGTTCACCTACTCTCCCCCTGCTGCCTCCACCACTCCCCACCCAGGAGCAGGTGCTCTGGCTGCAAGAGCAGAGCCAGGCACTCTGGAGGCCGTGGGGACAGGGCGCAGATGGCAGAGACCAGCATAACCACAAAAGCAGGGGCTTGCAGGCCAGCGCCCTATGAGGTGTTAAGCTCCCTGTTTGGGCTGTGCTGGGAGCAGAAGCTGAAGTCAGACTCCCAGGCCAGACCTTGGCCCACAGAGGACCAAGCATCTGCTCTTGCCAAGGCTGCCCTCTCCTCGCACCCTACCCCTTGTATCCTCAGACCCCACCTCGTCGTCCTTGACACACTGCATGGAGAGCTGGTTGCAGTGCACCCACAGGGCGTTGCGGAGAATGGTCAGCCGGTCAAACTCCTGCAGCTGGAAGGCCTGAGGGAGGAGGGAGAAGCGAGGAGGGGCTGCAGGGCCAGGCAGGCCCCACTCAGCTCAGCTGGGGCTGACCAGTGGGCAAGCTCTATTGGCAGCAAAGTCTAAAGGGAAGGCCTCCTGTGGGTCCCCACCCCCGTGGCAGTCCTGGGCTGCTCAGAGGGAAGTTGAGCTGCCTGGGGGATTCTTGCCCGCAGCTTCCTTCCAGACCCCACCACACACTGGATGAAGTCGTGGGGAAGGGCAGCAAGAGGCACAAAGAGCGTGGTGTCCATCAGTGGGGCCGTGGGCACAAAGCCAGGCGGTGAACACCCTGGGATAAGACCCAGTGAGTAAGCAGATGAGTGGGTGAATGAATGAATGCTGGCCCCAACTTGCAGCCTCAAACAGCAGAGATGGGTGTCTTTCCATTTACAGTGGGGGAAACAGGCTGCGGGCCCAGGTCACTCACCTCACAGGTGGTCCGGTGCTCCTGCTCCCACTCACCCCGCACCTTCTCCAGCTGCTCGATGTTCTGCCTATACAGTCGCTCTGGAAGCACAGGCAACCCTCAGGGAGACTGAGTGACCTGGACTCCCACCCCATGTCCCTAGGACAGGAGCTTCTCTATCCCTTTGCTCCTGCAGAGTCCCCTTCTCCAAATCCTTGCAGCCCTGCGGGCCTGCCTGGCTCATCTGGATGCTTGTCAGGGCCACCCCCACATACAGCCCTTTTTAGGGTTACTCGGCTTCCCCACCATGCTCTGGGGGCTGAAGTGGACCCCCAGAGACACAAGTTCAGAGTCCAAGCAGCTTGCCATCCTTGAATCCCACTTCCTCACTTTCCAGATGGGAAACAGGTTTGAAGAAGGCAGCATGGCGCTGAGAGAGGGGTGGTGGCATCAGAGCTGCTGGGCTGGGAACCCAGCAGGCTTGAGTCATGACCCTCACCCCCATATCCCTTGGGGCACCTGTTCCCCCAGTGAAGGGTGCAGCAGGTGTTGGGGAGGCAATGCAGAAGGGAGAGCGCCTTCCTGGGGAAGGGAGAAGATGGCTCTGTCTGGGAGGTTTGTCAGCAGGGACAAGGGGCAGTAATGGGATAGAGGAGCCCCCCAGGGAAGGCTGGGTGTGCGCATGTGTGCAAGAGAAAGAAATGAGGGGCCTGTCTCCCATGGATGTGGCCCTGCAAGTCCCAGGCTCTGGAGCCAGATGGTTTCTGTTCTTCTACAGTCACCACCACTTATTGGCTGGTGACCTTGGGCAGGTTACTTAAATTCTTTGTGCCTCGGTTTCCTCGTCTGCTAAAAAAGAGGATAAATCCCAGCCACCTCATAGGGTAGAGTGAGGATTAAATGTGCAAAGTGACAGAAACAGCCTCTGCATAAGTGTGTGGGATGAGTGACACCCATGGAGCATGTGGAGCACATGTCCCAGTTGAGGGAGGACTGGCCGGGGCACCATGCCAGCCCGAGGACAGGGCCAGGGTACACGTACCTGCCTCAGTGGCTGAGTCCTTGCACTGCTTGGCTTTGTTCTGGCTCTGAAGAGACAGAGAGACCAGTGCTGAGCCCAGCCCTTGGGCTCCAATGCTACCCTGGCTGCTAGGAAGTGACTGTCACACCTTCCCCAGCCATCCAGGGTAACACTCAGGAGTGAACTGGGGGCAAATTCCATCATTCACCAGCAGCCTCACCCCCTCAAAGGGTTCCCATGAATAAAAACAGAAACCTGCCCCCCATAAAGATACCCCTAAAAAGCAGAATTTAAGAAAATGGGGGAGGATAGATCAGGGCTAGGCCAAGCCTTGTGCGGCCACTGCTGGACCCTCGGGCTAGGACTCAGGCTCTGAGCCCTGACTTGCTGTTCCCATGCAGCTCCAGAACTCTACCCTCTCTGGGCCTCAGCTTTCCTGTCTGGGCAATGAGTGATGTGGTTTTGGTCCTAGTGACTCTGACACTACTCAGAGGCCAGAGAAGTGAAGAGCTTGAGCTCTGGACAACTTGGGTTTGGATCCCTTCTCCACAGATTCCCTGCTCTGAGATCTGGACAAGTAGCTCACCATCCTGGAACTCAGTTTTCTCTGTGTGACCAGGGACTACTGAGCCCCTCTCCAAGGATTATCTGAGGGTTAGTGACTGCTCTTATCACCCTGTGAGCTTGGGGCCTGGGCTGTAGAGGGCCTGCTCTCAGGAATGGGTGCTTGGGTGCAGCCTGGAGAAGGCAAAGGAGATCAAGGTGACCCTACCTGTCCATGCCCTGAGACTCTAGGAACCCCGTTATATAGATGCCAAGACTAAGAGTCAGAGAGAGGTGGGCATTGGTATGTCCCAAGTGCACACCTTGCCTGACAGAGTTGCTGCCCCAGCCCTGGTGACAACACACAGCCCCAGTGGCCTCACATACCTTCTCTACTTGCTTCTGGTGGCCATTGGTACTGATGCGCTCGAAGGCCTGCTCAGCATCGTCCGCATCCCGGCACTTCTGCTCATACGTCCTCTTGGACTAGGGTTGCAAAGGGGTGTGACTTGTACAGCCACACAGTCCCACTCTGTGTCCCCCAGAATGAAGCTCCCTGATCCCAGCCTACCTTTTCCCTGATGTGGAGGGCTGGGGGTGGAGAAGGACATCCCTATCAGGGACTGAGATCTCAGGTTTGGCATTGGAGACCGGGAAAGTGGGGACTGCAGGCAGTCTTGTTGCAGGCTCATTTCACTGGGGACAGTGGCCCTGCTTGCCCATGGCCCAGCTTCTTTGTGGGATAGTCCCTAAAGGTACCTGTGCCACTGTGCCACACCTTTTCACCTGTGCCTTTCTCCCCCTTCCTGCACAGTGTCTTCTGGACACTGCTCAGGGACCCCTCCACTCTGTTCTCCTAGAGTCCTCAGTTGACTGCATGGATAGAAACTGCGGGACTGTCCCTCTGCCCTTCAGTCAGAACCCCCCAGGAAGTCTCACACTCACCTCCATGGTCTTCTTGTAGAGTGACAGCTTGCTCTTCTGAACACGGTCCATGACAGCCTCATACTGCAGGGGACACGAGGCTCTGAGCAGGGGGCCACAGCCTCAGCACGCTCCCCTAGGCCAAGAGGAGGGGTTGTCCCTGGGATGAGGCGGAGCGTCCTCTCCTGGCTCTAGGGGTTGACGCGATGCCCTCCTTCTCCCCGAGCTGCCCCTTCACAGTCACCCTCAGGATGGAACGCCAAGGCCATCATGGCCCAGCCGGGCACTTGGTCTCTAGCCAGAGAACTCCCACCCACATGGCCCTTCATTCTTCATTCACAGGCCCCCGGGCACATCACAGCTGCTCACACAGTGTGCACACACTGGCACACACATGCACGTGGAGTTCCACACGAATACCAGGAGGTACTCACTAGCAGCCCCCACTCCCTCAGCTGCTCACGCTTGCACACAAACACCCACACGCGCACACCCTTGGAGCACTCGTAAGCACACATCACAGACTCTCATGTTCACCCATTGCACAACCACAGGCCAGTCCACACACGCTCACGGCCACATGCAGGCACCGTGGCCACCGTACCCCCAACTCGCGTCCCAGGCTTCTTTTCAGACAGCGATGGTGGAGCAGCCAGGGCAAGAGGGCAGGATGAGTTAGGAGATTAGAAATGAAATGCCCGGCATTAGGACTGGAACCAGTTTGCGCCTGGGGTCTCGGGGAGGGTCTGGGTCAGCTGGGAGAACTTGGCAAGCTGCCTAGTCACAGAGGTCAGGCTCACACAAACACACCAACACACCTGGGCACCTGGTCCATATATACATGTATACACAGATGCCCAGCCAGGCTCCCAGGCTACGTCGTAGCTTTCTGCTTGTGGCGGCCATGGCTGCTGTGGGGAAGGAGGTATTCTCTCCTAAATAGTTCTGGCAGGTGTCATGGCACCTCTGGCCACAGAGAGCTCAGAAGAGCCAGGCAGGGCCTCCCTGTGGCACCAGGCGCTCTACATGCTCTGCAGCAAATCCCAGGTCAGAGGGGACATCTGCTTCCACGCCAGGCAGCTTCTGGGTTTGGCTTTGGGGATTCACTGTCTGCTCAGGAAGCCAAATTTAGACTCCTGAAGGCCTGAGACCTAATTGACCACATGGGCAGGGTGTGTAGCTGTGCTGATTGTGCAGTGAGAATCACTCATCAGAGCCACAGCCCTGTCTGTGAAGACTGAAGGGGTCCTGGTCTGGGCTGAAAAGTGGGCTTGGGAGTGGATGAGAGCACCCATCCTGAGAGGGAGACTGAGGCACAGAGAGGGGAAGTGGCTCAGTCAGGACACCCAGGCCCCACCTTGAGGTGAAGCTTTCTTCCCTTACACCCTTGACAATGACCCTTCCTCTCATGGCAAGAGGCTTTCATGGCTGGCCTCACCCTCTCCAGGGAACCCTGGGAGACTGAGCCCCCTTCCCTGTACCAGCCTACATTGTACCTGCCCTCCCAGGGGCTAGGTGCTCAGTCTATCAGAGTTGCAGGCGTGGGAAGGGAGCCCGCCACCCAGCAAGGGTCCTTCAGCCTCTGCTTGCACATCTCCCATGGGGGGACATCACCTTCCTGTCATCGGTCACTCCATCTAAGTGCAGCCATGCCCGTCCCTGGAAAGGAGTACCTCTGGATGCTACTGAGGCTGAAGCCCCTTCCCCACCCTTATAGTCTATCTGCCTCTTTGGCCTTGGGCAACCCCCAGTGCCACTGGCCCCAACTCTTTCTTGGACAAACGTCCCTGAACCTTGGGCTCAGTCAGAACCAGTTTCCAGGGGCCACTCAACTCAGATTGGCTCCTCAGAATGCCTCCAAGTTGCCCCTGACCCTCTACTTTACAGTCAAAAAGACCAACATCTTCCCTGCTTCCTTGGCATAGGCAGCTCCAGGGCAGGACCCTTATGGGCTTCTCAGGCGGAGAGCTCAGGCCTTCCCATAGCCTTCCCTTCGTCCTTCAAGGCACCAATCCCAAGGCCTAGGTGCTGCCCCTGCTCCTCACTGGCCACATCAGGAGGGCACACCATCCCCACATGGTGACCGCCTCACCTTCTTCCTCTGCTCCTTCTGCCTCTCGCGGAACTCCTCCAGGCTCCGCAGCTCCTCACGCAGGGTCAGGGCCAGCTGGATGTGTGCACTGCCCACATTCTCCATTTCTAGGGCCAGACGATGGCCTCAGCCATCACAGCTCACCTCCCTGGACCAGCCCAGCACCCCCAAATCCTTACCTTCACTCCACCCCCCCAGGTCCTCCACAAGCCTTGCAGTCCCAGGGTAAAGCTGGGCCTCGGCCTGAGCTCACACCCTCCTCTGTCTATGAGGGATCTGGGTTCCCAGGAGATCCCACCACCCTGCAGCCTAGAGCAGGGACAGTTGGGACTTACGCTGCTTCAGGGAGTCAAAGGAGGCCCTCAGGGAGCTGCAAAACAGGAAGGCCATGTAAGCAGGAAGATGGCACCATGTGAACCCCAAGTCCTGGCTGGCCTGAGGCTTCTATTATTCTGGGGGGAGGGCCCTTGGTCTCTCTCACATGCAGCTCTGAGATGGTGACCAACCACACGGACCCCAAACTGGGATGTATGGAAGACAAAGCTCTCTGGAAATCAAACCTTCCCACTCTGGCAGGAGAGGAAGGGTCAGTGCCCCTGCCTCTGCTCTTATCTGCGTTCCTAGAGAAGAGGGGACTGTCTTCAGCATGTCCCTTCCCTCCCTGAAACCTCTCTCCTCTCCAGGATGAGTCCCAAACAGGAGAGGGAGTGTTCAGACCTGGCTTCCAGTGGCCTTGGGGATGTTTGGAGGAAGTTGGATGAGAGACTGGAGGTACTGGGTGGGAGAAGGCCAGAGGGGAGACTCACAGGTGCTGTCTGCTCCAGGGAGGAGACCAGTGGGCACCAGAACCAGAGGGAAGGGGAGAGGCTGGCACTAGGCATGGGAGGCGGGGATGATGCCCAAGCAGTAGGGGTGCCAGATTGAGTAAATAGAAATACAGATGTTCCACTCACTTGAATCTCAGCTCAACAACAAGCACTTTTTGAGCATGCGTATGCCCTGGATAATGAATGGAACATACTTCCATTTAAAAAGCATCTGTGACATCTGAAGATCCGTGGAATTAAATGCCCTGTATTTTATCTGGCAACCAAGTCGGGAGCTCACCCCCAGAGCCATCAACAGAGTGAAGTCTGAGCCAAGGTGCTGGAGCCTCCCACCCCAGGACCCAGTCCTGTTTACTGAAGGTGATGAGGTACCACAAGGCAGAGGGTCCTTGGCAGAAATAGGAACAATGAGGGAGCACACCTCTCTCTCGTCCATCAAATCTCAGGAACAGAGATTTCTCTGAGGGGTGAATTCTCCGTCCCAGGGAGGAGAGGGGCAGTGTAGGAGGCCCACCCAGCAAACCAGCTGGACCTCCAGTGGCTTCTCCCAGCTCTAGACTCTCACAGGCATTAGAAGCAGATCGTAAAGCCAGATGGCCTGGATTCATTCCAGGTGCTGCTGCTTATTTGCTATATGACCTTGGGCAAGTTACTTTACCTCTCTGTCTCAGTTTGCCCCCTCTGTAAAATGGGGATAACAGCATAAACAGGATGGTTGTGGGGGTTACACGAGTTTACACGTATAAAGCACCTCTCCCAGGACCTGGAGCAATGCAGGAGCTTTACAAAAGTTGTCACTGCTGTGCAACCCTCCTGGACATATCTGCAGATCCCAGCCAGTCCTGGGGATCCCTAGGCCTCTGTCTGATCTGCCCCCTAACCTACTTCACCTAAGAGCTTCCCAGCACCTCCTCTTACCCCCCCCCACCATTGGACTTTGTCTTCAGGTGGGGGTCATCTTCCCACTCTCAGCAGGGAGGGTGAGGAGCAGATTCGTGCTGGGCAGGCTGTGAGGGATGCCTGTGTCTGCGGTGTCCCCAGCTGCCAAGTCTCCAAAGGCACAAAGAAACGTGTGGGCCAGTTGCAGCTGGGCCCAGGAAGGAGGCTCCTTTAACTAAGGCAGTAAACACACAGTGGCGCCCTCCTCACCAGGACACCCGAGGAGCCACAATCGAGGCACATAGGGAGACAGAGGCCAGAGTGTGGCCAGGCTTGCTGGGACTACACAGAGGCAGTGGCTGCTGTCCTGCCCCAGCTGCATCCTGCTGACGCTCTCTGCCTTTGTGGAGCAGCTCGCCTGCCCCCTGGTGGACATATGGCCACATGACACCCTGAGGGGCGCAGGCAGGGCAGAGGCTTTGTTAGAGCAGGCAAGCTTGGCAGGTGGGCTGTACCTCCCAGCTGGCAGGAGCAGGCCCCCTCTCCTCCCTACGCTGGAGGACCACTGTGGCTGCAGTGCACCAGTGGATCAGGAATGAGAATGGTGCTCACCAGCAGCCCCAGTGAGCCCAGAGGAACAAAGAGAATGAAACAAGTAAGCTCTGGCAGGAAAACCACAGTGTTTTAGGTTTCTAACAAGTGCCGGTGAGGCAGGATGGGAAGATTCAAGCTTGTGCCCCTTTTGGGGGTTCTGTCCTTGCTCATGGGTAACCACAGGGGTTCACAGGAAGCTGGCCTGGATTTGTTGCCCTCCATTTCCCCTGTCCCATGCAGCTTCCAGAGCACACAGCACCCTCCCTGGGGAAGTAAGAGCGAGGCGTTGGGGGAGGCAACAACTTTCTGGGGCAGCTGGCATTTCAGACAGACCTTCAAGGCAAGGAGGACTGAGCAGAGGAAAGGGAGTAACAGCTGGAGCAGATGGGAAGGCTGGCTGAAGAGTCAAGGCCAACTTCCTGCAGGGATGGGTGTGGGATGTCAGGGGTCTTGATAAGCCCCCTGCAAATGCCTAACACTGTCTTGAACATGCATTGGAAGGGCTTGTGGGGACCCTGGCGGCTGGCGACCAAGTCTTCTTTGTGTGTCCTCCCTTGCCACTGCCCCACAGATGTTTGCTGAGTTTACAATATGCAAGAGAGGTATGTGCCCAAAATCATCCTAAGATGTGACTAACCCCCCTTTAATTCACATGGCCTGACCCTGCAGGCCAGCTGAGACTCCAGGCTGGTTCAAGGTCAAGGAATGATGTAGAAATGCTGAATCTTCGAGCAGCAGAGGTGGCGGAAGCCAACCCGCTGTGTCCTCCTGGTGCTCTGTGAGCTACTTAAGGGGTCACTTAACTCCTTGGCCTTTGTCCTTCCTGCCCACCTTCCTGTAGCAGGCCAGCTGGGATGGGCGCAGCTCTGGCCACATCACTCGCTGGCTCCCAAGTGTCCTGCATGTTTCCACCTCCGAGCCTTTGTAGATCACTGGCAGGAATGCCCTCCCTCCCAGGAGGCACCCCCAGTCCACTGTACGCCTCTGCCCTGCTCCCAGAACCTGGCCTGAAGGTGAGATTGTGCAGTGCTGGCTTCTCCCACACTGCTCCTGGCGTGCTCTGGGAACCTTTTTTCTGGCCCCTGTGGGTTTGTTTCTGCCTTTTATGCAACTGTTTTGGCCCAGCCCTGGGGATGCCAGGCCCACGCTGCACTTCCCCACTCCATGCCCAGCTGGGGCTCCGCCTCCAGGCAGCCTCCAGCCCCCTGTGTGGTGAGTCCCAGGGACACTGAAACTGGGCCAGGGCGAGGCCTGGGTCCCAAAGGATAAGAAGGTCCCAGCTGCACAGCCAGGCCTCTCGGCCCCAAGTGAAGCAGGTGGAGTTTATCACCGCAGGGCTATGGGGCGAGACTGGAGCAGTGACCATCCTCTCACAGGGAGGACCCAAGTCTCAGAAAGAGGCAGTGATCCTCCGGAGGTCACCAGAGAATAAGCTAGGCCTTGTCCCAGACTCAGCCTTCTACAACCATGGAATCAGGGAATCAGGGCCACCTGAATGAGTGGCTTCAGCATGGCCACTGCATATTTATAAAAATAAGGCCAGAATCTATGAACCTCCCACTTCCTGTGCCCCACTCAGCTCGCCACCCACAATTTTCTCTACCAGGGGCATCTCTTGTGCTCAGTCCAATGTGACTCACGGCCCCCTGAGCATGCCTCACCCACTTGCCTCCGCCCGGCTCCCTTGTGCCCTGCCTGGACCCCTCTCCAGTCCAGACTGCTGTGGTGGCCCCTTGACTTCTGGGAAAGTTCTCATTTTCCAGCTTGTGTGGGAGGCCGAGAGCAGGCAGGGCTCCCTGGGTCATGGTCACAGGCTCCATGGCTGCACTTCCCTCCTGGCTGTCTCCCTCAGCGCCACCAGCAAGCCCCGGGTCCCCTTCCCAGAGAGACAAAGACGGGTTCCAACTGACACCTGTTCATTCCTTACCATGTCCAGAGCCTTCCTCTGTGCCCAGCCTGCAGCCAGCCACCAGCCCTGCCCTTGAGAGACCCCCAGACCATGCTTTTGCTTATCTGTACTACAGCCCATTAGAGGGGGCAGATGAAAAACGCAGAGAGGCTAAGCAACTGGCTCACAGTCACACAGCTCACAAAAGTCGAGCAGCAACTAGAGAGTGTATGTTCTCATTCGGAGGGCCACGTGCACATCTTTTTTTTTTTTTTTGGGGTACCAGGGATTGAACTCAGGGGCACTCGACCACTGAGCCACATCCCCATCCCTATTTTGTGTTTTATGTAGAGACAGGGTCTCACTGAGTTGCTTAGTGCCTCCCCGTTGCTGAGGCTGGCTTTGCACTCACGATTCTCCTGTCTCAGCCTCCCAGAGTGCTGGGATCACAGGCTTGTGCCACCACGCCCTAGTCCAACGCGTGGATCCTTGGGCATTGGACACTAACCTCCCCTGGTTCGCGTTACTTTCAAACCTTTCTCTAGCCCTCCCCGTGTTTTTGCTGTCATTGTTGGCTCCTGGTTGGAAGCGGGAACTTCCAGGATGCCCTGTGTGTTTCAAAGACCTAGCGAGTGTCATATTGAGGGGCTCCCTCTGGGGCCAAGCCGGGCACATCACGGCCTGAACTCTGAGGAAGCAGACCAGGGAAAGGGGTTACTGTGGTAGCCGCAGCTGCCTCAGGCCTCAGGGCCCCAGGCGGGGAGTGGCTTTCAGAACCTGGGGTCCAGGCCCTGTCTGACTGTGCCTTCCCAGAGCAGCCCCTTCCTCCACGTTCAGGACCTGCCCTCCACGTTCCTTCACCTGCCCTGAAGTCAGACTCAGCCCCCTGCCCCACCCCCCAGGCAGCAGGCAGACTCCAGAGTGGGTGCCGCCTCGTCCATGGCAGCAGCAGCCCCCACTCCTTGCAATGGCCTCCCCTGACTCAGGCCTGAGCTGAGCCCCTGAACCCACTTCACCCTCAGAGGAAGCTGCGCTCCTGTCCCCTCACTGCCAAGAGGATGGAGAGGCAGTGCCCAAGGCATGAGGATCTGGTGCCAGAACAGGGCATGAACCCACCTGGTCCCGTCTCCATCCCTGAAGCCCAGACAATGCCACAGGGAGCTCAGACAGGCAGCAGAAGGGCCTGTCCCCTGCCCCTCGGGACTTGGATGGAGGCCACTGGGCTGAAAGCACCTGAGGACAGGTGGCTCCGGCCTGCCCAGCCTGCCCATCCAGAACCTGACCCACACATGGACCACTGGTCACCCAGAAAGGGCCAACTGACACCCTGCTCCGTGCAGTGCAGACCCTCCCTGGCCACCCAGCCTCCTGCGACAGGAAGCGTCCACCTGTGTGAGGCCCAGCAGAGGCTGGCAGGGTTGTGGGGCCAGCACAGCTCTTACTTGATCTCCGTCTGCCCGCCTGCTTTCCGCGCGATCTGCACCAGCTCCTTCCCATAGCGCTCCTCTGCCTGGGCCCTGCAAGAACAGGGTGGGCTGCGTCCCTCCTGGGCTGCCAGCTGTGGGCCCTGGAAGTGTCCACTGCAGAACCTGAGGTCCACCCAACCACCTTCAGGGGCAGGCAGGACTGCAAGAAAGAGTTAAGGCCCCAGCCCTTCCTGGAAATAAATGTTGGCCCATCTGAGAGGACAGCCAGTAGCTCCCCTTGGGGAGGCGGAGGTTGAGGGGAAACAGGAGACTTCTGGCTTTTTGAAGGAGGGGTGAGGGTGCTCCAGCAGCAGCCTGGCTGGGAGAGGCTCAGCCATTTCCTCCCCTCCCTGCCCTGCCCTCCCCTGGCCATCCCGGCTCACCTCTGCCTCAGCAGCTCCTCCATGTCCTTGCACATCTTCCTGCCATCCAGCAGACGCTGCAGCAGCACCTCGTAGCCCGTGTGGGCCATGAAATCCCTGCACTGTAACACAGGACAGAGTGGTGGATGAAGGCGGGTGGGGGCCCTGAGCACAGCTCTCACCAGGTGCCTCTGGACACTCCAGGGGTCGCTCCTCCATCTCCCCATTCACAATCCAGCCCTTGGATTCAGGCTCTGTCTTCACACAGAAGGTGCCCCCAGCAGCTGCGGGGGTGACAAGTGCCTAAGTGGGCCCCACCCAGCTGACTGGTCAGGGGCTGCCTGCCTGACATCAGAGCTCACAGTCCAGGACACATCAATGCCACCATGGGACAGTTGATGGGAGGGGCCACCACTGAGGTGCCACGATGACAACTCCCAAGTTTACACCCTCACGGGGTGCCTGGCACAGCTCATGCCCTGCCCTATGGCCCTATTATCTCAGCTGATCAAGAAAACAGGCACGGAGGGCTGACAGCCACCAAGTGGTGGCCAGGCATTGAACACAGGGTGGAGTTAAATTCTTCACCCCTGCACTATCCAGACTCTGCTACTACTGTGACCAATGTGAGTCTTTGAGACTCAGTTCTGTACCCAGTGCCAGGCTGGGACCTCTGTGGGCTCAGCTCATCCTCTGGCATCAGCCTGGTAAGATGGGCTTTGAGGGTGGCATTAGTGGGGACCACAGCACACCTAGAACACCCTAGGTCACCTCTGTAGTATTTTTTGTGGTGCTGGGGGTCAAACCTAGCAGGCACCAGGCAAGTGCTTTACCACTGAGCTACACCCCCAGCCCTGGGTCACATCTCAGCCAGGCTACGTGAAGGTCACTTTTGAAAATCCCCAAGGAGGGGCTGCTCCTGCTGCCTGGCGCTTGCCCAGCCAGTCCTGGTGGTCCTGACCAGCCTGCTAACTGCCCGTGTCCTTGGATGTGCACTCTGGGTGTGTCTGAGCTGCTGGTGTGGGAAGCTGGGGCAGGGAGGTAGCGTGCAAGGACTGTGAGAGGACAGAAGTTGCTACAGCATCCCCAGGCCTAGGGAACGGGTCCCAGCACTTCTGGCTCACACAGTGGCTGGAGGCAGGGGCTCTGCCCCTCAGCAACCCCTGCCAACCCCTAGGTACTTGGCCAGGCAACTGCAAACCAGAGCAGGCCTGAGATGTGGCACCTCCTCTGTCTGCTTTTCTGTCCCCTCAAACCCTCCCAAAGCCTGAGACTGGGGAAAGGAGCCCCAGTTTCTCTGACAATAAACGTCACATCCTCATACTTCAGAGCTCAGAGGTCTATGGGGCTCTCCCAAGGTCACACACACCTAACTTGATTTCCAGACAAAGCCTGGCACGCCTTGCCCTTGCCCAATGCCTCCCCTCAAATTGGGTGTGTGGGAAAGAGCGGGTGGAGTCAAATCAAGGAGAGCTTCCTGCAGGAGGAAGCATTGGAGCAAAGGAGATATTGTATTCTTCAAGGTCTAAAAAGAATCAGACGTGGGGCACAGGACAGAGATGGCACAAATGGCCCCAACTAGGCCCATCTCCAGGCCCAGCCCACCCTCACCCAACTCAGAGCAGTCAGATCTCTAGGCCTGTGGGATACTTAGAACCCTAGAATCACCCTCTTCCATGAGCAACCCTAGAAATTCCTGTGGAGGGCCTGACCCAGGCTCGGCAGCCCACAGGCTGACAAGCTGGGTGGATAGGCCTTGGCTGGCCACCAGGATCCCAGCAAAACGAAGTTGTGCCCCAACGTGCTGCAGGCCTGTCCCGGGGATGGCTTTTGCCCTCAGGCCTAGCCTGGTACCGTTTAACCACGCAGGACCAGGCTTCCATTTCCATGGCCTTCGTGGGTGTAAACTTGACCATTTAAAACCAGCAGACCACGCTTCCCGCCCCTTAGCTTCTGCCCTCCCTCTGGTCCCCCAAGTTAGAAACCTGTGGCAGCAGGGAAAGAAAACAAATCGGGAGCTTCAGCCTCCTGCACCTCCTTGTGAAGGGACATTCTGAGCTGGCCAGTGTTCAGGTCAGAAGATCACAGACTCCCAGAACTCAGAGACATCTTCCCTAGCACCCTCTGTCCTTGGGAAATGTAGGCCCAAAGAAGGGAAAGGCTTGCCTGAGGTCAGAGTTAGGACAAGAATCTGGACTCTCAGGGGCCTGCTCTCCCCAACACCCCTGGGGAAGATGTGGGACTAAGCACAAAGGCAAGCTGGAGTCCCGCTTAGAGCTGCCTGTGACACTCCCTCCCGACCTGTGCCCGGCCCGGACAGGCCAGGGGGCCTTCTTCCATCCTTATTGAGGCTCCTGGTATGGAAAGAGAAGCAAGCCAGACCTACATTGGCCATTCTGGAGGCAGTGGAAGGCGGCAAGGGCCCTGCAGTCTGGTCTTCAGGAGCTCAGGTCCCCACAGTGCCACCGGCTAGAGCATTCTATCCAGCCCCTGTGCAGAGCACAGTTCCGAGGGTGGGGGCTGTCACTGAATGAGCCACGGTCACAAGTGGCCAGGCTGTTCCAAGGAAGTGCCTGGCCCACCCTCCACCGGGGCTATTCACAGTGCCTCCCAGACCTGCCCCACTTCCACCAGCCTGCACCCTCCTCCTCACCCCCACCCCAGTCACCTCCTCAAGGGAATGGGCCCTGACTCATTGCTCAGAGCTGGGAGAGTCGGGCGCAGTATTTTGCTGAGGAGAAAAGGAACTGAGAAATCTCTCTAAACTGGGTCGGCAGGTCCACCATGGCAGGCCCCAGACCAGGCGCCCACTGGAGGCTACTCTAGGCCTCCACCCTCCTCTCACCTCCCCTCACTTCTTCCTGCCAGTCCTCAGCCCTGCCCATGGCTTTGCCCTTCATGAAATTAAAACTGTGGCTGGATGGGCCACAATCATCTGCTGGGCGTTTCCCCCAAAGAGAGGCTTCCAGCAGTCAGTTTGGACTTTGTGCAACTCAGAAGCATCCTCAAGGACCCAAGAGCCATTCTCAGGAATGAAACGTTCCAAAAAATAAGACCCCAGACTCAGACTCCATGGAAGACTGCAGTCCTACTCTGATAACTACCCGCCTGCCAGCAGCCAGTCAGCCCGCCTCTCCACATCAATCAGCACTTCGTGTCTTTACCTCTCCAACTGGTCCCCCTGCTCCACCTTAGTTATCGGCTTCTAGTTGATTTTTTAAATTATGAATTCTGAAGGTCTTGCAGCTGAGCTCTATTTCATTAGCCTCCCGCTAGCTTTGCTTAGATAACACCTCTGACATGTGGGCTCTGATGTTTACAGGTGACTGGGCCACTTGTCCAAGACTTGAAAGTCATCTCTGTCCAAACCACCAATTCTTCACATGGGCCTGTGCAGATTGCAAATAAGGTGACCTTTAAACATCAAGAGGCCCCAAATTCCACCCTCATACCATGCTAATGCTGCTATTTTTTGAACCCAGGTCCCACGAAAAGTCACAAAGTTTGGTGACACATCATGACTCCTCTATCGGTCACCTTCCCATGCCTTAAAATCACTCTGCTTCTTCACCCCGTGAATATCTTCAAACCCTGTCCTTGAGGAGGAGAATTTGAGACTTGGGTCTCCACTACCATGCTCTGTCACCAAGAATAAACTTTCCTTTTGCAAAACTTGTTGTCTTAGTGATCATCATACTATGTGGTGGGTAAAAGTGGCCTGGTTCAGTAACACAGTCTCCACTGTGTCTCCACGGAGTCTATCTGCCACATACCAAGACCATCCCAGCTACTACCTTACTAAAAAGTCAAAGACCGGAGAACGTAAGGATGGTAACGGGGATGTGACCCTCCAAGGCCACTCCACTGGTAAAGGGCAGAATATGGGATTTGAACCCAGGTAAGCCTGTCCCAAAGTCACATACCTATGTCAGTCATTCAGTAGCTAGCTCAGTAAAAGTTTCTCATCTTGAAACATGAAACAATGTTATTGTAAAAAGATAACTTTTGACAATGATTACTCAAATTATCTCAGAGTAAGGTTGCATTTCAGACTATAATTCAGTCACCATGGACTCGCAGTACCAGGCTGGGGCACAGAAGCACTGCCTGGAGAAAGGGGGACAGTGGGTAGCCAGAAACCATACCCAGCCATGTGGCACGGGGTAGCGTGGGGATCTGCCCCAGACTGGGGGTGACAGGTGACGGGCAAATAGTCACCTCTTCAGGGAGGCCCAGTAGAGCCAGATGTGCCACCGGCCTTGTCCTTCCTGGTGTGTGGCCACCCTGGGCTCCAGGAAACCTCCTAAGGCTCTGTCCCAAGGACGTGCTTAGAGTAGGAGGAGCATATTCCCACCAAGCCTGGAGGCACAGTAGCTAAGGCCCTGTCCTTCCTGGGCGGCTCACTGGCTCGCTTCTCATGGGGGGTGCGCCACATCAAGGCCTGTGAGCTGGCCTGGCCCCAGTGGCTGGGTAGAGAAGCAGCCTCTATACCCACCACCACTTCCCCTTTTTCATGCCCCTATCACTCTTGGTGGCTACAGGGGCTGGCCACAAAGAGCAGGGCCCCAGGCAAGCCACTTCCTTCCTTGGGACCTGGTTTCTTCATCAGAAAAGTAGGGGCAGGAGGCCGACTGCTCTCCTGGCCCTGATAGCCCATCCCTCTAGGGCCCAGCCCCCTTGAGGGTGTTATAGGTCAGAGAGGGCGTCTAGCCTTGTTTGAGAGACTGGAAGGAATTGGACAGACTATATGTGTTTCAAACACTGATCTGTGACCCTGGCCATTCTCGGCCTCAATTTCCTTCCCTGTGAAAATGGGCCTCAGGGTCCTGACCACATAGAGTTGATCTGAAAAGCACGTGAAAGAGTGTAACCCTGTGAGGACAGCAAAGTCAGATCAGAGCTTACCCCAGAGCAGGTGCCAGGCTCAGCATCATGATGCGCCTTTACGAATGAGAAAAATGGAATGCAGAGTGGTTACCCAACCTGCCCAGGAGTCTGCAGGGCATAGTCAGGACTGGAACCTGGATTGCCCAGGTACTTAGCCTCCATTACTTTACCTCTCTGCAAAACTCCAAGCTCAGGGCTGGTCACAGAGGGCCAGTACTAGTCCCCCATGCCTTGCCTCCTGTTTCCTGGCCAGTCACCCACTCACTCCACCAGGCAGAATCTTCCCCCAGCTGTGGCCCCTGCAGGGAAAAATGAACCATTCGACAACTTCCTCCAGCCCAGGGTCCATTTAAAGGGAAGCAGAGCCTTTTCCAAAGCCCCCTTGTGTGGAATTCCAGAACATAAAGCATATTAGAGGACAGCTCAGCTTCTAACCCCGGAGGGCCTGAGATTTGATTGCAGTTTTCACCTGCCAGGAATAAGGTGGGCAGCCTTGGTCAAACCACTTGTCCATTGTGAGTCTTTCTGACTATGGAAGGGGCACAGAGAGGAGACTCTCATCAGGGGACTGACGTACGTCCTTGGGGAGACCTGGGGAGCCATGGGGACTGATGGCTGCATCTCACTGGCAAGTCTGGATTCAGTAGGGAGGCTGGCAGCAGCCACTTCTGGGGCAGAGGGAAGCGGGAGGTCTGGGGTAGGAGTGCTCAGCACATCCTGGGAACAAGTAGGGGCTGTGGAGGGCAGCAAGAGCTGCCTGCTACTCTGTCCAGCAGAGCTTCCTGACAGGGAGAAAGGAGCCTCAAAAAGCAACACAATTGTAACCCAGAGACTGGAGAGGCCGAGGCGGGAGGACTGAAAGTTCCAGGCCAGCCTCAGCAACTCAGTGAGACCCTGTCTTAAAAAATAAAAAGGACTGGGATGTGGTTCAGGGGTAAAGCACCCCTGGGTTCAATTCCCAGCACGAGAGAGAGGGGTGGGTGGGGGAGGGAGAAATAGCTGCATGGAATGGACCATTGGGTGGACATCCCAGGGAGGTGGAAAGACACAGGTAAGAGCAGTGGCTCCTGGTGGGGGCTGAGGCGAGAACCTACTATGGATCCAGGAGGAAAGAGGTGGTTCGTGGCGCCTGCCACTCGGGGGTGCCATCACCAGCCACAACAGCATCAGGGAGCTAAGTGCTCTCCCCTGTCTTGCCCTACACTGCTGCAGACGACGGGACATCAGAAGGCGCTGTCAGTGCAGTGTGGGGACAACATGGCAAGTGAAGGAACAGCCCCTTTTCTCCTGCATTGAAAGCTTCCTGTGCCAAGTTGGGAAACTGGAAGCTTTAAATTGAATGAGATTTCAGTATTAGGTTGGACTGGCCTGGAATATGTCTGGAAATAACTGGAAAAACCTAACATGTGCCCAAGGGGTGAGGGAACAAGATCTGGAATGAGGAAGAAAAATCAAGTTTCCTGTTTACAGCCTACCAAGTTCGAATCCTATTTTGGAAAAGGCTAAGAACTCTTGTTGAAAACGTGTCCAGTGTCTAACATGCTCTTCAGTTCTTTGTTTATTAAAACCCCTTTTAAAAATCACCTTTTAATTGTGAGGCTGAGACAGGAGAATCGTGAGTTCAAAGCCAGCCTCAGCAATGGCGAGGCGCTAAGCAACTCAGTGAGACCCTGTCTCTACAGAAAACACAAAATAGGGCTGGGGATGTGGCTCAGTGGTCGAGTACCCCTGAGTTCAATCGCCAGTACCAAAAAAAAAAAAAAAACACTTTTAAAAATTTAGCACCAAAAATACCCCCAAATAACTCAACTAATAAATGGGCAAACGAACTGGGCAGATACTTCTTAAAATAAGTACAAATGACCAAAGATCATGTGAAAAAATGTTCACCATCTTTAGCCCTCAGGGAAATGCAAATCAAAATCACATTGAGGGCTGTAATTGTGGCTCAGTGGTAGAGCACATGCCTGGCATGTATGAGGCCCTGGGTTCCATCCTTAGCACCACATATAAATAAATAAATAAATAAAATAAAAGATCCATTGACAACTAAAAAAATTTAAAAAAAAAAACACATCAAGAATCCATCTCGCCCTGGTCAATATGGCTATCAAGAGCACAAAATACAACAAATATTTGTGAGAATGTGGGGAAAAGGGAACTCTGAGACACTGTTGGTTGGAATGTAAATCAGTGCAGCCATTATGGAAATCAGTATGCAGGTTCCTCAAAAAACTAAAAATAGAACTACCATATGATCCAGCTATAAGACTCCTGGGTATAAACCCAAAGGAATTAAATACAGTGTACTATAGAGATACCTGCACACCCATGTTTATCCTGATGCAACTCCTTTTTTGGCCAGGAATACAGAAATGAACTAGATATGAGTATTCCTATATTCATACAGCTTCCAGTCTGTGCTGGTCATGGTTATGATATTGGCGATAGTAGTAGTAGCAGTAGATGAATAAACCAACAGCTAGTACATCTTTCCTACGTGCCAGGCCCTGAAGGCTTCATCGGTCATGAGTAACAGGCAGAATCTGCCTTGCTCCACTCAGGCTTTCTATTATGTCATCCTTCCCAGGAGTATCATTTTGCAGGAAGAATGAAACCCAACTTTAATGATATGATCCAGTTGCTGACACAACTCTTAATAGCCAAGTTGTGGAATAAGCCTAGGTGTCAATGGATGAGTAGATAAGGAAAATGGGATGTATGCACACCATGGAATATTATTCAGCCATAAAGAAGAATGGAATCCCATCATTTGCGGGAAAATGGATGGAAATGGAGATCATCACATTAAACAAAATAAGCCAGATCCAGAAAGACAAGTATCACATGTTTTCTCTCATGTATGAAATCTAGAAAAATAAATAACATGAGGGCTGGGGCTGGGGCTCAGTGGTAGAGCGCTTGCCTAGCATGCGTGAGGCACTGGGTTCGATCCTCAGCACCACATATAAATAATAAATGAATAAAATAAAGATCCATTAACAACTAAAATATTTTTAAAAATAAATAAATAAATAACATGAAAGTAGAAGGGAGATATTAAAGATGAAAAAGGGGTCTGGGGTTGTGGCTCAGTGGTACAGCATTTGCCTAGCATGTGTGAGGCACTGGGTTCGATCCTCAGCACCACATATAAATAATAAATGAATAAAATAAAGATCCATTAACAACTAAAATATTTTAAAAAATAAATAAATAAATAACATGAAAGTAGAAGGGAGATATTAAAGATGAAAAAGGGGTCTGGGGTTGTGGCTCAGTGGTACAGCATTTGCCTAGCATATGTGAGGCACTGGGTTCGATCCTCAGCACCACATAAAAATAAATAAATAAAATAAACGTCCATCAACAACTAAAACAAATATTTAAAAAAAGATGAAGAAGGTAGGGAAAGGAGGAGGGGTGAATGTGATCAAAGTGTGTCACGTGTGTGCCAGTGTGCCACAACAAAACCCATTATTCTGCATGTTAATGTGCACTAATTTAAAAGATTATCTTTTTCTTGTGGGAAGAGAGACAGAAAAGGGCAGCTAGACCTCTCCTCTCTCCTCCAGAAGCCACGACCTGCAATTCTGCATATCCACCAAGAAGCAGAGTGGCACAGGCTGCTTCTGCCTCTCCAGCTCATGTGCACTTTCCAGCAGGGACCCCTGAAGCCACACGCCTTCACCACAGACACTTCCCTCATGCTTTTCTCCTGCAGACTGAGAAACCTAACACGGGAAACCTGCAGCAGTAAGCACCGCGGTTGCTGGGGAGCAGGCAAGCTCTAAGAAGGTGGAGGTGTGTGTGTCTGGTTCCCTGCAGGTCCTGGTGGCCAGCGCCTTGCTTGGCAATGCTCGGAAGCACACCAAACCAATGGCTGGATAAGCATCTAGAGAGGCCCTCAACAGGATGTGGCTTTGCGACTGCTGGTTCCTGACGTGCCCCATGAGGGGACCAGAACGCTTGCTTGTAGATTCAATGACTCATTTCCCAGTACCTTTAAATAAGCCAAGCAGACTTGTCCCCTCTACTTTTGACAACTGTCCTCAGAAGTATGTATTGTTATTCCTATTGTATAGTTAAGGAAGCAGGCTGAGACATCAATGGGTGGCAGGCAGGCTCTTTCCACTGCCCCAGTTACTGCCCTAGGGTGGTGCTCATCTTCATACCAGTTGGCAAATTGAGGAGGGCAGAGCACCTGACACGCAGGTATGATTTGGAGGGATGAGTGGATGGCCACGGCAGGCCAGCTGCTGGCTGGGAGGATCTGGGAGGAGGGATGAGTAAGAAGAGGGTCCCAAGCCAAAGCCCTGAGGAATGCTGTCTTACCTACAGATCTCTGTGGAGCCACCATGAGCAGAGGGAGCTTTGGTGGTTGGTGTCCCCAGAGGCCTAAGCCAGGGCTCCTGGTTGCTGAGACCGGGAGGCCATCTCCAGATCAGTATAAGGAAGAGCCAAAAGGCCTCAGATTCAGAACCCAGAATAAGCTGTGTCACTAGGGCCCACCACTCATGGTTCGTAAGCAGGTCAGGGATTCCTGGGAGGGGGCTCAGCCTCAGATGATGTGTTAAGCTAGGGGGTTTATCTCTAGGTGTCTCCTGACTCAAGCACTAGAAGGGCCCCTGGATAAGCAGGTGGATTGGGGAGGCTTCACAGCTTTCCTGAGATGGTCCATGCTGGATGTTAAAGAGAGGGCCAAGAAGGCAAAGGTAGACTTTTACTTTTTAGAGAGCACAGCACATTAATGTGGTTAGTGAGCTACTCTGGATCCAGCTGGGCTAACAGGAACTTGAGATCAGATGTGGATTTCCAGAACGCCAGCCCCTCCACCAGATCTCAGTCTGATGGCCTTGCAGGGCCCCTCCCCCAGCAGCCTGGCAGCGGCAGGCCAGGCCCTGAGGTATCTGGGCCCATACTAGGCTCCAGAGTCCTGGGGAGCCACAGGCCTATGGCTGACCAGCCAGCCACCAGCCTCCGTGGGCCTCCCTCAGAGACAGCCTGAGAGCCTTCTGGAAATCGCCCTGTAGGGCAACTCTATCCCTGAGGCGGACCCACTGTGCACAAACTTGACACCTCATCACAGTCAAGCTGGGCACAGGGCGGCTACTGTGGGTGACAAGGATGAGGAAGGCATGGAGGAGGTTCCTCTGGCTATGTGGACAGGCCCGGCTTGGGACCAAGGCCTGGCTTGACAGCTTTGTTCTTTGACATCTGCTTCTTCCACTGGAGGAAGGAAGGGCTTCCAGCCCCTCTGGGGAGTCCCACCTGCTCTGCCACCCTCACGTCCAAGCCTCAACCCCTCCCCTCCTTCCTGCTTTATGGAATCCAAACGTGCAGAGAAGCTAGAGACAAGGGACAGGGCAGGAAGAGGACACACGGCAGTGTCCATGTGGATGCCCAGAGGTGGGACAAGCCTCTTGGGTGTAGGAGGTAGAGGTGTGGCAACCCTGAGGCAGCAGGAAGCCCTGAGGGGAGAGAAAGTAGGTGTCTGTAGAGGAAAAGGAGGTCAGGCAGAGCAAGGGGCTGGACCTTCCCGGGAGCACAAGGAATCAGAGGCAGGTCAAAATTCAGGGGAAGGAAGCCAGCTGTGGGGCCTGGTGGGGTCAGCTGAGCACAGAGCCAGTGCTTTTGATACAGGATCCCCTCTGATCCTCAGAGAGCCCGGTAAGGTCCGCCTGCACTATCACTCCCCGTATTACAGAAGGAACTGAGGCTCCACAAGCTTAGTGGTGTGCCCCGCTCAGCTCCTCCAGTGACCCTGCCAGGCTGACCTGGCAGTCCAGGACTCCCTAGGTCCAGCAGAGGGTGAGGAAGGAGGCAGATGCCAAGGATGAGGGCAGGTGTGGAGGGAAGTGGTGTGACCCAAGGTGGTTGATGCAGGGAAGAAGGGACTGAATTTCCCCAGACCCTGAGCCCCCTGGAGGAGACAATGACCCTTAGAGCAAGTCAGGAAGGTCTCAAGCTATCTTCAGAGGAAGAACAGTCATCATTGGGGCCTACCTGTGGTTGACCCATGTAGGGCTCCTTGCTGCACCAGCTCTAGCCTGTGAGTGACCACCCAGGACTGGATTCAGGTATTGTCCCTCTACATTCCCATTCTCAGGTATCACCCCTCCCATGCTACCTACACCTGCCAGAGGATCTCCCAGGGGAGCACTGACCCAAGAGGGAGTTCAGGTATTGGGACATAGGAAGAGCTCCAGCATTGAGTTCTGGTTCTGATCAGTTCCACACGCAAAGATTGCATGACCTTGGGCAAGTCCCTTAACCTCCTGAGCACAGATTCTCTGCTCTGTAAAATGAGAATGAGCATATCTCTCCCAACCAGGGCTCTGAGGACTAAGTGAAATAATAAATGTAAGAGCCCAGCAAGGGCACCTGACACCTCCAATGAGCTTCTGGAAAATGGTGGCCATGGAGATTAGTACATATCAACTAAAAGTAAGAAGAAAAAAGGGAAATAAAAATGAGAACTGGGGTTGTATCCTAGCTGTGACACTTCTCTGCATTAGTTGCTCCCAGTCTATGGGCCTCAGTTTTTCCATCTACAAACTGGCACGAACACACATGCTTTGTGTCCTCATGGGGCTATTGTGGGGCATCCTGCTCTGTTGCTAAGAAATGCTGTGGGTGCTGGGTGCAGTGGTGCACGCCTGCAATCCCAGCCTCTCGGGAAGCTGAGGCAGGAGGATTGCAAGTTCAAAGCCAGCCCTAGCAATTTAGTAAGGCCCTAAGCAAGTTAAGCAACTTAGTGAGATCCTGTCTCAAAATAAAAACTGAAAAGGGCTGGGCATGTAGCTCAGCAGATAAGTGCCCCTGGGGTTCATCTCTAGTACCAAAAATTAAATAAATAAATAAATAAATAAATAAATAAATAAAATGCTGTGTGTGTGAGGACTGGCAACCTCCCCTGGAAACCTGGAGCTTTCTCAAGAGACAGAGATGAGCCCCTAGAGCTGCAGGAAGCCCTACATCTACCCTCATCTCCCTTCCCTGAAGGTAGGGACAGACCTCTGAAGCTTCCAGAGAAGGCTCCTCAGGCTTCTCTGCCAGTCTCAGTAGGTTGCAGGCCTCAGAACTGAGCCTGGACTCTTCCTGAGACGCCCTCTTATCCTGGCGTTAGCTGGGCTCTCACACCTGTGAGGCTGGGGTGTACATGAGACTCCTTGCCCTTCCTAGGCCATTAACATGCACATTTCAGAGTCTCAATCTTCCAACCACAGCAGTCGATTTATATTAGTGTTTACTGAAAGGACCAGAGGCTCAGAACGTGGAAGGCCACCTGTGAATGCATCAGAATCAAAGCAGGGCATTCACTGGGTTCTAAAGTCAAAGTGAGAAACAAAGATGGCACCCTCCAAGGAAAGAGCTCTGTGTAGGAATCTGGGCAACTGCTTTGCCCCAGCAGGTCGCGTAGAACCACACTGTGGGAAGTACATCTCTAAACAGAGCAAAATGCTGCCCTTTCGCCCCTGGGGAGCTGGGCTGCCTGAAGGAACCCTGTGGCCCTGGAGCCATTCACTGTTCAACATTTCATTCTCAGCCTACACATGGGTAGAACAGACTGTTGGACCCTGTGTACAAGATTCCTTTCTCTAGTGTTAGAAGTTATCTGAGAACTTGGATAAAATTCCAGCAGCCTCATGGTTACTCTGGCACTGATCTGAAGCCTAGTCTCAGTCCCTGATCTTCCTCTGGCCCTGCCATTAGTCACACCTATTTTTTTGTTTGCAGGGTCAACTGCCATCCTATTCTGCCTCTAAGTGAAAATCATTACAGATACCGCTAACGCAGCAGCTGCTCCCTGTTCAGCCCTGTGCTAGGCAGAGCCCCATGCCCTATGCCAAGTGTTTAGTATTCATGACAGCTCTGGGGACACCAGTCCACACTTCCACGCTGATGCTCCTACCCACCTTCCCAGCCCTGCTGGCCTCAAGTATTCTCAGCTGACCTTCTGGAAGTGTAGTGATGTCCCTAGCTCCTATCCCTGGGAGCATGGTCTCAGAGCTGGTCCAAGGCAAAGGACACATATTCAGAAGGCACCAAGAAGGGAGCCTCTTTTTGCTTCAGAGGCTGTGGTCCTCAAAGTGAAGGACTAGAAGTCCTGATTTTCACAGCCCTCTCAAATCCAGCTGGGACATCAATTTCCTGCAGGGCCCACCATGATCAGTGACCTGGGCTGCCAGTCTTCCCTCCAGACCCTCCTGGAAGAAGAGTAAGAGCTGGTGGGGCCTCAGGGAAGCCATGAGCCTACTCAGGAAGCCAGAGGTACAGCAACCACAGGGAGGAACCAATCATTCCAGGGGCCTCTCTAAGGTAGGGTGTCTCCCTAAGTGTGCCCAGGGTGGGGGAGTGAAGAGGGTTTGTCAGAAAGTTCCAAGCTTCAGTTTCACCTATAAAATGGGAACAACAAAAGCACCTCTACTCAGGACCCCAAATAGCCAAAACAATTTTAAAGAAGAAAAATGTTTGAGGTCTGTGTTAGTCAGTTTTGTGTTACCATGACAAAATACCTGAGAAAAACAACTTCAAGGAGAAAATATTTATTTTGCTAATGGTCTCAGAGGTTTCAGTCCATGGTAAGCTGGATCCATTGCTTTGGACCTGGGACAAGGCAGAACATTATTGTGGAAGGTGTGGCAAAGGAAAACTGCTCACCTTATGGTAGCCAGGAAGGAGATAAAGAAAGGGGCCAGGGACAAGATATAGCCCTCAAAGGCATGCCCCCAACAAGGACCCACTTCCTCCAGCTAGGCCCACACCATACAGTTTCTATCACCAGCCCCAAAATCCGTTCAGCTGTGATTAATTCATCAATGAGGCTGGAGCCCTCATAATCCAATCACTTCTTCAAATCTCTGCCCCTGAACACTGCTGCACTGACAAATAAGCCTTTGATACTTGAGCATTTGGGGGACATTCCAGATCCAAAGTGTGACAAAGATTCATACTTCTTGAATCATAAGCTTAGCACAAAACTATAATAATCAAAATAGTATAGTACAGGCATAAAGATAGACTTACAGAGGAATAGAATAAAAAGTCAGAAATAAACCCTCACACATATGGTCAATTCATGTTGGACAAGGGTGATAAGACCATTCAATGAACAAAGGACAGTCTTTTTTTTTTAATGGAAGCAATTCACATTTTTAAAAAATTTTTTTTAGTTGTAGATGGACACAATATTTTTATTTTATTTTTTTATGTGGTGCTGAGGATTGAACCCAGTGCCTTACGCATGTGAGGCAAGCGCTCTACCACTGAGCTACAATCCCAGCCCCAGGAATTCACATTTTTAAAAATACTTTTTTAATTGTAGATGGATACAATATCTACAACTTTATTTATTTATTTTTAGTTGTAGATGGATACAATATCTACAACTTTATTTATTTATTTTTATGTGGTGCTGAGGATCGAACCCAGTGCCTCACACACCCAAGGCGAGCACTCTACTACTGAGCCACAACCCTAGCCCCAAAGGACAGTCTTTTCAATAAACAGTGCTGGGGAAAATGGATATGCATGTGCAAAAGAATAAAGTTGGAACCTTACCTTATACCATATACAAAAATTAACTCAAAATGGATCAGTCACCTACACATAACATCTAAAGTTATAAAACTCTAAAATGAAAACAAAAAGGAATAGCTTCATAACACTACATTTGGCAATGATTTCTTGAATATGACATTAAAACATAGGCAACAAAATAAAAATTAAATAAATTGGACTTCAATAAAATAAGACTTTTGTGTATGAAAAGACAACATGAAAAGAGTGAAGACTGTTCACAGAACAGAAGCAAATACTTGCAAATCAGATAGTTAATAAGGGATAAGTATCCAAAATATATAAAGAACTCCTACAATTCAACAACAAAAGACAAATGATTCCATTAAAAAATAGGCAAAGGCCTTGAATAGCCATTCTCCAAAGAAGTTAACCTAATGGCCCATAAGCACATGAAACAATGCCCATCATTAGTCATTAGGGGAATGCAAATCAAAACCACAATGAGATATCACTTCCTGCCTCCTAGGATGGCTATGATTTTTTTAAAAAAGAAAGAAATTGGGCTGGGGCTGTACCTCAGTGGCAGAGCGCTTGCCTAGCATGTGTGAGGCACTGGGTTCGATCCTCAGCACCACATATAAATAATAAATGAATAAAATAAAGATCCATCAACAACTAAAATAAATTTTAAAAAAAGAAAGAAATTAATAAGTATTAGCAAAGATATGGAAAAATGGAACCCTTTTGCACTGCTGATGGCAATGTAAAATGGAGCATTTACTCTAAAAAAGTTTGGCATTTACAAATTAAATGTGCAGGGCTGAGTGTCAAGCTCAGTGGTAGAGCACTTGCCTAGCATACATGAGGCTCTGGGTTCTATCTCTAGTACTGCAAAAATAAATACATAAATACATATATTAACAGTTAAGCATGTGATCACCAGGTGATCCAGCAATTCCACTCCTAGATATACACCCAAACAATTGAAAACAGGAATTCAGATCCTTGTGCACCAATGTTCATAGCTGCATTCTTCACAATAGCCACAAAGTGGACACAGTCCAGGCATCCATCATCCATCAATGGATGAACGCATAGACTAGGAAACTGATATATATATATAAGATAAATATATAATTATATATATAATTCAGATATAATATATATAATTTATATATATAATTTTGCCATATAAAGGGGGAAATTCTGACAGATGCTGCAGGATGGATGAGCCTTGAGGACACTGCAGTGGGTCAAATAATCCAGACACAAAAGGACAAATATGATATGATTATACTTTTATGAGGTGCCTGGAACAGTCAAATTCACAGAGACAGAAAGCAGAGATCAAATGCACAATGTTATGTTTTGGATCTTTTTTTTTAAATTTTTTTTTTTTGTAGATGGAAACAATATCTTTATTTTATTTATTTATTTGTATGTGGTGCTGAGGATCGAAACCAGTGCCTCACTCATACAAGGCAGACACTCTATGACTGAGCCACAATCCCAGCCCATGTTTTGGATCTTAAATGTCCCCAAAGACCATGCATTGAAAGCTTGGTGTCCAGTCTATAATGCCATTGGGAAAGAGTGGGATCTTTAGGAGGGGAGTGGGTCTTGTAGAAGGAAGCTAGGTCACTGGGTGTACCCTTGAAGGACATTCTGAGCTGTGGCCCCTCCTCTCTCTCTTTTCTTCCCAGGTGCCATGAAATGGGCTGCTTTTCTCTACCATATACTCCTTGCCACATGCCCAGAGTGGTAGAGCCAAGCAACCATGAACTGAAAACTCTGAAACCAAAAGCCAAAAATTAACCTTTCCTCCTTATAGGCTTATTTTCTTCAGTATTTTGTCACAGTGAAGGAAAGCCGACTAACACAGACTGTATGGGGAATATACTGTTGAGAATGATGAACAGTTCTGAAAATAGTGAATGTTCTTAACACTGCTGGATTGTACAACTGGATTGTACACTTAAAAATGTTTCAAATATATTTATTGGGCTGGGTGCAGTGACATACGTCTGTAATCCCAGTGGCTCAGGGGGCTGAAGCAGGAGGATTGCAAGTTCAAAGCCAGTCTCAGCAACTTAGCGAGGCCTTAAGTAACTTAGCAAGACCCTGTCTCAAAATAAAAAGGGCTGGGGATGTGACTCAGTGGTTAAGCACTCCTGGGTTCAATCCCCAGTACCAAAAAAAAAAGATAGATAGATAAATAGATCGATAGATAGATCGATAGATAGATTGATAGATAGACAGACAGACAATCTCCCCCAAAACCAAAACCTCCAAACTCTATTCACTCTCTGGTGAGTCAAATGAAGTCATGCAAATGGGAAAACCCAGACATAGGTTCATGGTCAGCAACAGTGATTAACCACCATAATCACCTAGACTAGTGGTTCTCAAACCTGGTTACATGTCCGAGGCACTGGAGAACTTTGAAATATCCAGATGCCCAGGCCCTATACCAGAAATTTGAATGTAATTCATCTGGAACCTACTCCGAGCATTGGGCTCTTGGGAGCTACAGTCTAGAAGACCTGACTCTCTGCTCCCCTCTGATCTATCTCCACCTACTCTGCCTCTGTTCCCTTCTCCAGCCACACAGGCCTTCTTTTCCCTTGAACACATCAAGCATGCCTCAGCCCATCACCTCTTCTCTTCTTCTCCAGCAGTGGCTCAGTTTCCTGTTCCTATGGCCACAGCTGGGAAGCCCATCTCATTTTCACACTGGCAGCCAGTCTCTGCAGCTACTTCCTGTTGCCCAATATAGGGTAGAAGGAACTGCCACCCACCTACTTTTTCTGTCATGCACTGCTCAGGGTACTAGGCCTGAGCAAACCACCGTCCCAGTTACTCAAAAGGTTCTGACCCAGGGCCTGGGAAGGCAGCAGCTGGCCCTATCCAGCCCCAAAGCCTATGTATGGGGCAGCCCCAAGCTCACGGCCCTTCCGCAAGCCAGTTTCCTCTGTAAAGCATAATTAAGCCTCATATTGATAACAATGTGCAAGTTTCCAAAAAGCTGGAAGAAAGAATTTTAAAAGTTTCACTATAAAAAAATGACAGATGTTTGAGGAGATGACTATGTTTGGCCTAATTTGAACATCAATGTACATGAATTGCAACATTACATGGTACCCCATTCATATGTCCAAGTTTATGTTTTTGTGTATCCATTAAGAATAAATTTTTAAAAAAGAACACCTCTACTCAAACACACACACACACACACACACACACACACACACACCTTCCAGGAGTACTACTGGAGTTAAATGAGATACCATAGATCATCTTGTTATTTGAAACCAAAGGAATAACTGTCTCAACATGGAATGAAATAGGTGATGGCGGACAGTTAATGAGGCATTCTGGAAAGATCCACATATAAGGCTCAATGTGCAGGCACATATCCAATTGTTAGTCTGGGACCCTTGAGACTGGTTCCTGGTCTAGCTCACTATGGTGAGCAGGAGGTGATCCCTTAGCATGGCCCTGAGCTGCCTCGCCCTCAAAGCCCTTATCCTAGGTGAGCACAGCTCTTATGGCCTCAACATCCTTTACATGAGGAAACTGAGGTTAAGAAAGGGAAATGACTCTCTCTGAAGTCACCCAATAAGGAAGGGCGGGGGGCAAGTGAAGTTTCAAAAAAGCTCATTTCCCTCAGAACCTGGGGATGGGGAACCACTTGGCCTCTAAGGAAGGGACCTTTCAGAGCAGACAGAGGAGAGCCCCAGTGTAGGCAGAACAGAGCAAGGGGTGCCACTGTCTCCAGCTCCAAGGGGAGGCAGTTTCAGTTTTCATACCAAGTTCCTGTCATTTTGTGGTTTGCAGCATCAGCTGGGCTCCAGCAAGGAGGGAGAACATTCTGGTCATAGCCAGCAGCCACCAGGCCCTTTTGCACACGAGGAAATAACTGCCACCAGAGAGGTACAAAAAGGCAGAAGAAAGTGTCTCTGACTCCACTTAAGGCAGAGACCTTTCACAATCCAGTTGGGGCTGTCCCTTCCTGCCAGTCACTTTGCACAATGCCCACAATGTCCTCTGTGCTTTCCACAGCTCTGACGCTGCTGCACTTTCCACCTAGAGTGCTGTTGGCTCTCTAGCTATCTCCCGAATTCTCACCCACCTTCTAAAGCCCAAAAGAGGCCCTCCTGCTCCATCCCAGGGCCCCCTGCCAGCTGTGTACAGGCCAAGAGCAACCAGGGAAAGTGCTTGAGCTCCTGGGCCTGGAACACCAAGTACGTCATCAAAGATGCACATCTTATTTTCTACCAGCAATAAAATCGAAGGTGGAGCTGAATTCTTCATGCAGAACACTGCAGCCAGTGAACCCTGAAGGTGGCCATAGGTGGGCACAGCAGATCAGAGTGAGCATGACCACAAACCTCTGCCACCTTCTAGCATCTTCTGGCCACATTCTGTGGAATGGGCACAGTAGAACCAAGTGCTTGGTCCCCAGGAGCCCCTGTACCACAAGGTGTGCACAGAGCACGTGGAAGAGGCAAAGCTACCAAACCATGAACTTGGCCTAAAAATACCATCTTAACCTTGAAAGCAGAAATTGCTTTGTTTGTTTGTTTTGGTACCAGGAATTGAATTCAGGGGTACTTACCACGGAGCCACATCCCCAGCCCTATTTTGTGTTTTATGTAGAGACAGGGTCTCACTGAGTTGCTTAGCGCCTCGCCATTGCTGAGGTTGGCTTTGAACCCACGATCCTCTTGTCTCAGCCTCCCAAAGTGCTGGGATTACAGGCTTGCTTTGTTTTAAAATATTTTCTTTCTAATGACATATGTAATTCATATTTACTTGCAGAAAACTGGGGACAGGAATCAGCCTCTTCTAAATCCACAGAAGCTAATGATCAAATGCAGGAAGCCTTTTCATCCTACATGAATCATAATTGAATCAAGAACCAACTAGTTGATCTCTAGAATCAAGGAGAAAAGGATAAAGGACAGATCTAGGTTGGAGTCACTGCTCTACCCTGTACATGTGACCTTGATCTGGGCCTTGACCTGCTGTCCCCTGGTTCCTACCATTGAGACAGGAAGACACTGACAATTCATCCTTGTGGCGTGGGCTTGGAAAGTGGCTGTCACAGTATCTGGTATGTCACAGACACTAGACAAATAGGCACTACTGCTGCTCCTCTGGAGATGATTTAAGTAGCTGGAACTCAGAGGATAACACCTTCATGGAACTTAAATATAAGTCCTCTTTTTCATTTTTATTTAATTTTTTGAACAAGTAATACATTTACATGGCTCAAAAATCAAAAGGTATAAAAATATGTATCATGAAAATTCTCACAGCCGGGCTGGGGTTGTGGCTCAGTGGTAGAGCACTTGCCTAGCATGTGTGAGACACTGGGTTCAATTCTCAGCAGCGCATATAAATAAATAAAATAAATAAAGATCCATCAACAGCTAAAAAATTTTTTTTTAAAAAATTCACAGGAGAATCATGAGTTCAAAGCCAGCCTTAGCAATGGCGAGGTGTGCCACAAAGCAACTCAGTGAGACCCTGTCTCTACATAAAAACACAAAATAGGGCTGGAGATGCGGCTCAGTGGTCAAGTGCCCCTGAGTTCAATCTCCAGTACCAAAAAAAAAAATTCTCACAGCCACCTAGCCCTGTCCCTCATCTCTCTTTTCTCATTCTCCCAGCAGTGAACTACTTTATTTAGTCCCCTGTGTAGGCTTGAGAGATTCTGCTTGTGTATAGGAGGCTGCACCAGGATCAGTGCTGATCCCACCTACTTTTCTCAACAGGTTGCCTATGAGACCCACGATTTGAGGTTTTTTTTTTTTTTTTTTCTTTTTTTCATATAACAACACATCTTACTAACATTTGGAGAACATCCATCCTCATTCCTCCTGAGCCATGGCCAGAGAGATACAGGGAAGGCAACTGGTAGCAGCAAAGGCAGAACAGCCATAGGCTCCTGCCCCCACTGCCTGCACCACCCACAAGCCCCTGCTGCTCCTCAGCCACTGGCCACAAAGAGCCACTGGCCTCCTCAGCCTTTGAGGCCATAGAGGCCTACTCTGCGGCATGTTCTCCCTCAAAACCTGAGCAGGCTCCAGTTCCTGCCCACAGGCCCAGCCCCTTCCAAGTCACACCAGCCCTTCCTTCCCACGTAAAAAGGCTCCTGCCCAGCCAGAGGACTACAAGGTCCCAAAGCAGCTGTTCACACCAAGAACTAGAGAACGATCCTGTTCCTTCACCCTGAAGTGCCTCCCCTCCTGGGAATCTACCCAAGGAAGTAATCCTCAAGTGAAAACCCTTTATATTAAAAAATCTACCCCTTATGACACTGCCCAGAATAAAAATAATTTGCACTAGCCTCAATGTTCAACAACAGGGAATCAGACACATGAATCATAATAAGTCTATCAAATCCAAAAGCTAGAGAATTGTGCAACCACTAACAATAGTGCAGTTGAAGATGAAGAACCTGTATTCACACCCACAGTATTTACACTAGATACAGGAGTGTCACACAACAGTGTGAATATGCTTAACACTCCTGAACTGGACCTTAAAAATGGTTAAGATGAGCCGGGCGTGGTGGTGCAAGCCTGTAATCCCAGCACTTTGGGAGGCTGAGACAGGAGAATCGTGAGTTCAAAGCCAGCCTCAGCAATGGCGAGACCCTGTCTCTACATAAAACACAAAATAGGGCTGGGGATGTGGCTCTGTGGTCGAGTGCCCCTGATTTCAATCCCCAGTACCAAAAAAATAAAAATGGTTAAGATGGTAAATCTTCTGGGAGTCAATTGAAGTTTAGCCCTGCCCTGCCAGTCAAACTCCCAGAGGCAAATATGGGCTTTGTATCATAGACACTACCTATCAATCAGCTATTGGTTATTTGGACATCGTTGGTGGCCATTCTGTCCAAACTTTGGTATTGACCTACTTTAGAATGCACAGTTAGCCTGGCTCTGCCAGTCACTTGGATGCATGGGCTGCAGTGATGCTACTCAGCTGCTCTTTGGTTTCTAACATGCTCAGGTTATTCATCGTGACCACAGCCTCAGTTTCATGTCCTCTCTGGTTTGGTTTTGTTTGAGACTGGGATCTGTCTCACTATGTTGCCCAATCTGGCCTTGAACTCATGATCTTCCTGCCTCATCCTCCCAAGTAGCTGGAATTACAGGTGTGCCACCACACATGTCACCTCTTGATACCCACGCCGCAAATGCCAGGTCCTATCAGAGCAAATGTAAAGTACGAGAGCATCAAGGAACTTGTTGTAACACACTGGCTTCATGTTGGGCTGAATGAGAGATGCAGTGGATTTGGAAATAATGCTTTCAATTCCTTTTTACTGTATATACAGGACAATTTCCTGTTGACTAATATGAAAGTTTAACTTCTGGGTTCAGTATATTTTAGAACAAATATTCAGGGGCAAAATTCTTTAACTGAGTACATCTGAGAGACAATTCAATTGATTCACTTTACATTATGTGTATTTTATCATAATTTAAAATAGAAATTTAAATACTAGGGAAAAAAGGAGGGAAAATATAAAATTATATACACAATGCACTTTTGCTTGTGTAAAATAATATATGGAAACGCAAACAAAAAATCATATGTATATGTAAAAAATATATATATATATATACACACTCATACATATATTACCACTCTGTGTGGTGACACTAAGGGTGGTTTTATTTTTACCTATTTTTCTTCATTTTCTCACTTTCCCTTTAGGGTTTTGTTTTGGGGGGGTTGTTTGTTGTTTTTTTTTTTGATACCAGGGATTGAACTCAGGGGCACTTGACAACGGAGCCACATCCCCAGCCCTACTTTGTATTTTATTTAGAGACAGGGTCTCACTGAATTGCTTAGTGCCTCGCTTTTGCTGAGGCTGGCTTTGAACTCACGATCCTGCTTCAGACTCCTGAGCCTCTGGAATTATAGGCATGTGCCATCAGGCCCGGCTTCCTTTTAGGGTCTTATATTTGGTTTTGTATCTTTAGGAGGTATATACACAGCTTTAACAGCCCAGGGCAGAACAGATGCCCAGTAAATGTCAGCCTCTCCTGATGCTTTGAGGCTATGGTATGTCCACCATGGTGTCCTGAGGTGGGGACAGGCAGCTGTAGAATAGACTGAAGTGGGGCTCCTCAGTCCCCTTCTCTGTAGCTTCTGGAATGCGGAACCTCAGAGTCCCAGGACTGGGAAGGGGAAGAAGTTCCAGCAGCTAAGGGGACACACAGGGAAGGGGTGGGCCCAGCCCAGCTGCAGTCTCACTGCGTCCCTGGTGAGTCACCTCTCACTCAGCAGTGGTGTCCTCCCTGCTCAGTGGGCTTGGGAGGCTCAGCTCCTCTCAGCATGGCACAGAAGTTTCCAGATGATGTTAGAGCCAGCCCCAAAGGCAGAGATACAACCACATGCCAAAAGAAAAATTTCAAACCTATTCTCCACCCTTACCTACCAGGCGATGCCTACCAATTGTAGGTGAGTAGTCACTGCAGCATATGTGGCCCAGCCTCCTCCAGCCCTTGCTTTTCCTTTTAACTATCTCCAAAGGAATAGGATATGGATCTCAATCGAATCTGGTCCAGAACTAGATTTCCCCTCTAGAAACAACATTCAACCACACCTTTGCAAAGGCCATTGGCTATACAGGTTGCACAGGGAGCAACAGTTTAGATACTTCTCAGAGCACTCCTGGCCTGGCCCAGCTATTTGGTACCTCCAGCTCCAGCACTGTGACATCCTTGCAGATAAGAAAGTCTCATTCATTTGATCACATATGGGGGTAAAGCTCTTCAGGGGTCCAGTTTAGACCATTTAGCAGAGAACCCTACTCAAAAAATATTTGTAGAATATAATTAAAATGAAAGAAAGGAGAAAATGGGTTCAGGCAGGTGGGTAGACCATGAAGACATTTACTATCTATTAATTTACTCTGTAACTATTTACTTAGCATGCACCCCACTCACCAGCAATATTGATGAGGATTGCTGAGAATGTAAACCAATGTTCATTGCATTACAGTTCAGCTGCCCGCTGGGAGCAGAGCCACTGGCCCGCTGAAGATGGGGCAAGGCTAGACCTAAGCTTTTTTGCCCTTTGGACTCAGTACTGGGGCAACCTATATGACATCTAAGGCCCTCTCAGCTGGGATGCCTGGTATTCTCAGCCTTGGTCTTGTCTCATTGACAACCACCAACTTCCTGCAGAGTAATGATGCTCTTTATCGTGTGTGTGTGTGTGTGTGTGTGTGTGTGTGTGTGTGTGTGTAGCAGGAATCAAATTATCCCTTCCCTCCCACTGGGTTCACTCACTCCCACAGAAGCCTGCATCTGAATGCTTTGCCACAGCTAAAATTAGGCTATATAAAAATGCTATGTGGCCACACTACAGAATTGCAAATATAGGCCTAATGAGGGACAGCATGCTAAATGTTCCCACCAATTTTGAACCACCAAACCTGCTTTTGATCATTTTTCTGTCTCCTTCTTTGCTTCCAGGTACCAGTGATGTGTGAGACTGCCCCTAACAGCTGAGGTCCACCAATATTTATCCACCACCAAGTGTATACCAGGTAGGGACCTCTACTAATTTATTGTTCAGAGACCCCATGACCAAGCTTCTTCAAACTGTGGGTAAAATTAGAGTTCATAGGCCCTGACTATAAGCCCTGGGCATCTCTTATGAGTAAACTATATGAGCTTTAATGAAAGCTCTTAGTGACATCATCTTCAACTCCTTAGAAACCACTTTGCTTCCCTCCTTATGATGAACTAATGCCAGAAACAGGGCTGGCTCTTGCCTGTGATCTGGATAGATGAGGTTGCCAGACAACTGAACTACTGTAGGATTAAAAGTGATTTGTCTAGTTCAGGGGTTTCCTTCAGTATTTCTTTTTTCTTCTTCTTTTTCCTTTTTTGTAGAACTGGGGATTGAATCCAGGGCCTTGTGCATTCTATTACTGAGCTACATCTCTAGTCATTTTTGTTTGTATTTTGAGACAGGGTCTCACCAAGCTTCAGAGGCTGGTCTCAAACTTGAGCTCCTCCTGCATCAGTCACCTGAGTCACTGGAATTACAGGCATGCGCCATTGCATCTGGCTCTCCTTCCACTATTTAAAAACTAGTCATTTTCAGTGTGCTGCCAGGCTGCAGGGTTTAATGGCAGTGCCTTGGGCTTGGGTGAGGGAAAGCTGGAAAGAGGGGTCAAGAGGGCTGGGCTCTGTCCCTCACACGCCCACTGTAAGAAGACACTTGTCTTTTCAGGAAGTTGAGCTGCATAATACTGTTATATTCACACTCAGCTGACCTTCTTACCCCTATGGGAGGTAAGAGACAGAAATTTTCCCCTTTTCTCCAATGTGGACCCTGAGACCCAAAGATCCAGTGACATGCCAGGTGGACAGAGGAATAGCAAAACACCCTGGAAGACGCAGGTACTGCAACCAGCCTGCTGGGTTTGTTTAATCTCAGTTGTGTGGCTTTAGGCAAGTCCTTAAGTCCCTGTGCCTCAATGTCTTCAACTGAATAACAGGGATAACAACAGCCTCTACTTTACTGGTTGTTGTAGGGATTGAGTGGATATACACACAACTCTGAGAATAGCATGTGGCACATCTTCAGGGCAGGTGCTAGTTGTTATCGTGCTGGGTGAGGTGACTGCTGGGCAGAGGCCTAAGAATCTACCTGGTGGCTGGTGATGCTGACAGTGACATGAGGCATCTGCTCTGGCTTAGTGTGAAAGGCTCCCACTGGCTACTTGTCTCCCCTCCCTGCTCTGACCTCCCTTGGGGAAGCTGTCTCCTTATCCCAGGCCCAGAGAGCAGCCATGGAAGAGGGAAGGCACGTGGCGACCATGACCAGGCAGCCCAGAGTGTGACAGTACAGGGAATTGGGAAGGATGCCGTTCAGGAAGCCGCCACACCCTACTCCTTGCATATCATCCCCTCTGCCCAGATCCTGCCACAGGAGTTGCTCCTTGCCATAGCTCTCCCTAGGGGATATGGGACCAGGGTCTCTGGATGGGGACAGAGGTCCTTGGGGTAAAATGATCAGGGTCTCCTGACCTGCCTGGGCTACAAAGCAGCCTAGATTTCCAAGTCTTACCCCTTTCCCAAATTTGCACTCCAAGTCAGAGCAGTGATGTGGTGACTTACACTCCCAGACCCCCTCCTGGGGCTGTAGTTGCCAGCCTGAGCCTCAAGCACCCTGGTGATCTGCATGGGCAAGCCAACTTGGCCTCCATCAGCTCTGGGCTGGCCCTAGACCCTCTTTTTCAAAAGGGGAAAACTGAGGCCTAGCAAGGCACAGGGTGCCCTCCCCAGGCAAAGTCCTCTGCTCTCTATGCAGGGGAAGCAGCCCACTCACATGCTGGCCTTGGTTCCCAAGCAGAGCTGGCCCAGAAGAGAAGGAAGGCCTGGCTCATTAACTCTCATCCTCCTGGCTGCAGCCCCAGGAAAGGGCCCAGGGAGGGCCAGACTGTGGCTGGGGCTGAGCGATGGGCCAGGGAGCCCATTGTGGGGCTTGAGGCAGTAACCTCAGGATAGCCACATTCACCAGCTCTAACCAGAGAGGTCTCAACTTGTTCCCACAAGCCACTGGAGACAGCAAGAGCTTGAGGACCAGAAGAAGACTGAAGGACAAGTTGAAAAACCAGAGAGGAGCTGGAGTTTGAGCTGGGCTTGCAGGCTATGTGGCCTGGGCCAAGCCACTTCACCTCCGCCACTGGCCAGGTGCCCTTATTTCATGGGCGAAAGGATTTGATTTACGCCTGTGCTGAATTTAAGCAAGAAAGCAAGGAAATGCCTGGCCCAGCTGCCTCCTTCAAGACCCCCGAGGTCTTTAGGGGATGAGGCCTTGGGTGAAGGAAAGTGTCCTAGCAAGGTGCTAGGAGTTTTAGGGTGTTAGATCACCCTCAGCTGGTATGTTTATTTGCATATATCTCCATTGCATAGATGAAGAAACAGAGGCTCAGAGACAGAAAATTACTCACCCCGCCTGTAGGTAACAAAGCTAAGACTAGGACCCAAGTTTGTCTGGTTCCCAAATCTCTGACCTCTTCTTTGCCCCTGCCACTGTGGCCTCCTCAAGCCCCTGCCCATGTTACTCCCCTAGGAAGCTCCTCTGTGGGGTGAGGGCTTTCCCAGAAGAGAATCAGCCCTGGGGGCCCAGAGGAGAGCCCTCATCCATAGGGGTGACATTTGCAGAGAAATCAATACCCCAGCCCTAAAGACCCCAACTCAGTTGGCCTCCAACTCAGAAGGAATATCAGTAGCCCAGGCCATCTCCAGGAAAATTAAGACCAAACCACCCACTGTTTTCAGGAGGAATCCTTCCTTTTGGAACCACCACTCCATCAACTGCCTGGGGACATTTCAACCAGCTGAACCCATTCCACTTGCTCAGGCCCCCTCACTCACCCAAAAGGCATCTCGAAATTGCAGCTGGGGCATCATCCTCAGGCGTCTGCTGCTGTGAAGCCTCTGCTCCTGCCTCAGCAGGGTTGAATGTGGGCCAGGAGCCAGGAGCACCGTCCCAGTCCCGGCAGAGCTGGCCCAGGCCCTCCCTCCCCAGCCGGCGCCGTCTGCAGCACTCAGAAGGCAGCCACAAGCCAGAGACAACTGCAGAAGGGAGAGAAAGGGCTCAACCTGTTTTTTGGAGGGTTAGAATCAACAGCAAAATGAGGAAGGAGACTTGCCCAGTGATGGAAGGGCGGGCTGCGGTGTCTAGCCCAGCCCCTCGCCAGCCCCAGTAATAGAGGACACAGGCTGGGACCCAGGGCAGGAAGCGGGATGCCAGCCCCGATGGGCGGCAGGGACGAGGGGGAGAGGCTGGCTGTGCACAAGCCAGGCAAGGAGGCAGCCTGAGGCCTGTGCAGAAAGGTCTGTGCAACCTCCCCCAGGGGCAGGCACCAGGGCCCAAGCTTACAGGAAGTGGAGCAGCTCTGCTCCCCGTGCAGCCCCGCCTGCCCCTGCCATCCTCCTGCCTGCCTCTGCTTGCCCCTTCTTAGGCTCTGGACCAGTTTATTCTCAGAGCCATAAACTTAAGGAGCCTGCAGCCTTTGACTGTGTGGGCAAACGCAGGGTCCAGGAACGCCTGGGGCTGTAACCCACCAGCCCAGCCCCTCTCCAAGCCAGGTTCAAAGAGGCTAGATTCTCTGGGCTTCCCAGGACGATGACAACCATTCACCCAGCCCCAATGCTTGATGTCCAAGAGCTCACAATCTAGGGCTGCTCTGGGGGACTGTGGAAGCACAAAGGTGGGTTGAGGGGGAAGCCCGGGCTGAACAGCCTGAGGCCTCATGGGCACTGCCCCTTCCCACTGCAAATCTCCAGATGAGACATTCTCCAGGGCAGAGAAGGCCCCTATGAAAATGGAGTCTTTAGTCTCAATGAATGTGACTGGATGGAGAGAGAGACAAGATTATAAAGGCACAGAGATGAGAGTTTGGAAACCTAGGTTGGGGCTTGTTCTTTTTTGGGGGGTCTCTACCCTTCAGGGTCCCTACCCTCCAATGCTCTGAGCCTCAGTATCCCCCATCTGCTACTTCTAGTCTTTGCAAAAGAGATAGTGGCCAGAACAATTTGATGGGACAGGTGCTGGGGGCCCTGTTTGGAGGAACCAGGCCTGCCCACTCAGCAGAAGATGCTGGCAGGGAGTCCTGAGCCCAGGGTGGGCTGGTGAAAAGGATGAGTCAGGGACTGTCCACAAATCACCACCCTCACCAGTGTCTGCCTTGCAATTGACTGGGGTGGTAAGATAGATGAGAGCTGCTGCAGAAGAAATAGCTAAGCTCTCAAGTGCCAGTTACACATGCCAGGGTTTACATGGGGGCACACCCAAGCCTCTAGAACAGCCACCCAAGAGGGAACACATCAGGGAGAATTACAGTGCTGTGGGACTGCCTCTAGAAGGCCCGAACCTCCAGCTTCCTTGGACTTGAGCCTCTTTAGCATTATGGCAGCCTGTCTGGTTTTCTGTTACTTGTGGCTGCTAAGCAGTGGTGTAAAGTCACCTTGAACCCAGAAAGCCATATCCTGAGGCTGCACCTCTCCTCATAGCACACCACCTGTAAGTCAGAGCATTTCCCCCATCTATTGGATGAGGTGATGCCCCTAGTTCTGGAGACAGGCTAGAAACTTCTCTGTTACTAGAAGGTAACATTGGCAGAAAATGTCACAGCTGGGTTTCCCTTCCCTGCCTCCCCAGGTGTTCTTTCCATCATCTCCCACAAACATCTGCTGCAAAAAGGCCTCTTCCCTCTCCCCAGAGGTGCCCTTTGCACTCTGACTTCCACACTTTTGGTTTTCTGTGACCAGCATCCTCTCTGGCATTCCTTCCTAGATCTCCCTTCCCTGGGCAAATCCTTCCATCCCTCAAGGTCAACTTCAAGGCTCTCACCTGTGAGGCCTTCCTTTCCCAATTGCATTGGTCCAATCAAGGCACTGGTCCAGATGGCCATGCTGACTGGGCTGGAGCAATTGGGGAAGGAAATAATAAGAGGAACATCTGAAGTTCTGTGCTAGAAAAAAGTCTTCCCCCTCTTCCCTCACTTTATGCAGCTCCTAGGGCTGGCCAGACCTAACAGCCAATTTGGTTTGGGAGCATTTACCAAGTGGCAGGTGCACCATTAAGCTTCTTTCATGACCATCTCACTTAATCCTCACCCAGCCTGGGCTCATCCTTTACAGATGAACAAACTAGTGATTCGTTCATGCAATCCCACGAGGTGTCACAGCCAGTAAGCAGAGGGCTGGTATGTTTCTAGGTCTGTGTGATGCCAAAGCACATACTCTTAACCTCCATAGTTGTCTTCTACCAACAGTTCTCTATTTAAAAGGTTTTCACCTTCCTTTCTCCTGTTTTGCCTTTGAACCCCAATCATGGATGGAAATCAACCCATGGAGGCTGCTGGAGCTGATGGTCCTGCCAGGATGGGAATCCAGCCTCGGCACCTGCTCTGCTATGTTCACTGTGCAATTTGCCTCAGCTGGGGATGCTTTGGGTTGCAAGGAACATGCATCAGAGGGTCTAAGAGGAAGGAAGTGTATTTCAGTCACACAAGGGGTCGGGAGCAGGGGGTTTTCCAGGTGTGCCACGTTAGGGCTCCAGTTTTGTTTCTCTGAGTTTCTCTTCCACTGGTGATTTTCCTCCTTGGAAGCCAAGGAGCTGTAGCAGATCTAATCTACGACTCAAAGGAAGAAAGAGGACACCAGCCCTTGTGTATCATTTTTTCCAAAGTCCTGCCCCAGTCCCCACCCCAGTCCCCAATGAGACACCTCCCCTGGTGTCTCATTGGCCAGAAGTGGTCACATGCTCACACTTCAACATAATGCTGTGGGAACGAGATCCCTTGACAGGGCTGTTAAGATGGATGGGAGCCAACCAGAGTGCCCTCCACAACCTTCTCCTCAACCCATCCCACAAATGCTGCTGGGACTAGGGCCCAGAGGGGAGGCAGACTTGGTTTCTGCCTTGAGGGGATGACATGTTGAAAGAGAGGTTCTAGGGCTGGGGTTGTGGCTCAGTGGTAGCGCGCTTGCCTAGCACGTGTGAGGCCCTGGGTTCCTTCCTCAGCACCACATAAAGCTAAATAAAGATACTGTGTCCATCTACAACTAAAAATAAATATTAAAAAGCGAGAGAGAGAGAGGTTCTAGAAAGATCCCTCTCCTTGAGGAAGTGGCTTGGAGGGGGTGAGACCAGAAGAGGGCGTTGTGATGATTCTGAGAGGGGGATGAGGTCTGTATGGAGCTACCAGGGCAAATGGGTGGGTGGTCAGCTAGTTGGAGGAATGAAGGAAGGGGACCGAGAAATCTGAGAACCCCAAAAGAAAGGGAACAGTCTGGTTCCCTCACCAGCTGACCTACCCCAGGCCCAGCCCTTGGGGAGGAGAATGAGTCCTGAAAATCACAACTTTTTAGCAACTGTGCCTACTGCTTCAAAACAGTTTGTCTTGAGGTCCTGGCAGCTTCGCACTAGGCTAAGCTGTGGGAGGGAACCCCACCCACGCTGAGCCCCATCCTGTTTTGCATAGTATTTGAACACATCTGTTTGAAGAATTCAAGAAGTAGCAGGTCCAAGGACTGAGAATAAATTGCAAAATCAGTCGTTCCAGGATTGATTGCCACAGCCAGGCACCTGGATCCACTCCAGCCATCCTTTGGAGCCATCATAAGCAACAAAAACAAAGGTACTAGCTACGAATGAGGGAATGTTCATATCTGGGGTGTTTTTAAAATTAGCTATTTCATGTTGCACTCCCTTGAGCATGGGGATATTTCTGGAACACCCCCCCCCACCTCTTGACTTGATCGTATATTAAACCCACCAACTGCTGGGTTTCTCTACCAGCCACAAGATGGATGGGGAAGTGGATCTTCTTTCCCAACTCACAGTGGATGGCAATCCCCAAGGGTGTTGCAAGGCCAGGCCAGGACACACCAAGTACCTGGGTCAGAGTAGAGTGGTGGGACTGCCACACCCTGTCCTGAGATGCTCTAGACTTTGACTCTCCCCACTCTCTCCCTCCAAAGGGAGGGCTGGGACTGGGGCTCAGTGGTAGAGCCCTCAGGTCCCTGCTGCAGGCAGAAGGTAGTGGCGGTTGCTAGGCAGGAGTGGGGAGGGAAAGGCTGAGGACAGTTCAGGGAGGCAGGGCCACACATGATCCAAGCCCTTGAAGCATGCTTCATAGACTGCATTTAAAAGCAAAAATTCAAAGATAATGCCATTGAGAATTTCCACCTCAGAGCATTAAAGTCTGAATGCAGCACCCTCCTGAGCATCAGGACCCTGTGCAACTGCACTTAATGCACATCTGTGAAGCCAGCCCTGCTTACTGTCTGTTCTCCACATTGCAGTGATATTTTCAGACCCAAATATAATCACATCACCTTCTAGCTGGCACCGTGCTGTGATTTCCCATTGTTCTCATAGGTCATTGTCATTGTATAGCCAAAAGACCCTGAATGACTTAGCCCCAAAAATTTCAACTCATCCTGTAATCCCAGCACTTAGGGAGGCTGAGACAGGAGATTCATGAGTTCAAAGCGAGCCTCAGTAACGGCGAGGTGCTAAGCAACTCACTGAGACCCTGTCTCTAAATAAAACACAAAATAGGGCTGAGGATGTGGCTCAGTGCTTGAGTACTCCTAAGTTCAATCCCCATTACAAAAAAATTTTTTTTCAACTCATTATACTCCTCCTTTGATTTCTGGTACTGCTTCTTGGGCTTTCTTTCAATTTTCCCTCTTGCCTCATTCTCTTCTACCCCAGGTCCTTTGCACATATTCTCTCCTCTGCCTAAAAGGTTCTCCCTGCCCCATCCCAGTCTCTGCCTTGACCCAGCTAAATACCCCTCATCTCTCCACTCTTTTTTCAAGTATCACCTCTTCGGGAAAGTTTTCCCTGATCGATAGATGGATGGGATGGACTGATGGATAAAATTCAAACAATACTGAAAGTAAATAGACACCAGTGTGGAGGAAGTTTGCCAAGTTCTCAGAGGCTGGAAGAGAAGATGTTGTCAGAGGAACAGCCCTCAGAGGTAGGCCAGGCTGGAGGGCAGGGCTGGGGCCCTGGAATCCTCACTTGAAATCCAGGAAGAATCTGAAGCAAGAGCTTAGAGCCTTCTGAGGAGAGGGGACTGGAGAGAAAGGGTCCGAAAGGTCCTTGATGACATCCACAGAGCCAGGAGACGCACTTGGTAATGGCACTTCCACTGGTCCAAGGGACACTTGTTTTGTCCCTTTTGTTGTTTACATGCTGTCTTGATAATGTCTGGCTCTCTCTAGGAATGCCAGGTGACACAGGCATCTCCTTTCTGTAAGGAAGTCTTTCTTTGGAAGAGTAACGTTTGGTGTGCCAAGAGATTGTAGCCAGAAGGGCACTGCTCAGTTGGCATTCAGACTTGGGCTGAGCACACTGCCATGATGCTACCCATGGCTCTCAGGTTGCCTACCACCCCATGGCTGAATCGGGATGTTCCAGTACCTGGCCATGGTGGTCCACTGTTCTTGGGAAAAAGACCTGTATGTTCTCTCGAGGGGGCCAGAGGTCCGTGTCCTCTGCTGGGGCACTACTGTGAACCCAGTTGCTCTGACGCTGGATGGAACAAGCCCCACAGCAGTGCATCCCCCCGTGTTGACTAAGCCTTCCCATCTGGGGACGCGAGTAGTAGCAGCTGTGCTAAGTCACGGCAGTGTGCACAAGGACAGATAGGCCCTGTGAAGGAGCCAGGCCAGGACATCTCCCACAGGAGGGGAGCTGGGTCTTGATTAATGACCCTCACAGGTGAGACCAGGTGAGAAGGGAGGTGCACAGTAGCAGTACTAGCCTAGGCGTTCTGACTGCATCAGGCCCTGAACTGAGCACTTCCTGTGCTCCTGGTCTCAATCCTCCCAATAGCTATATGAGGCATCATGGCTGCATTCAACAGATAAAGAAACAGAGGCCCAGAGAGGTCAGTTGACACATTGGGAGTCCCATCACTAAATAAGGTTTTTCTCCTCCGAGTGCAGGACCAGAGGTGTGGAGCAGAAGCTAATGAAGAGAAAAGGGAGGGCTGGGACTGGGGCTCAGTGGTAGAGCGCTTGCTTAGCATGCGTGAGGCACTGGGTTCGATCCTCAGCACCACATATAAATAATAAATGAATAAAATAAAGATCCATCAACAACTAAAAAATTTAAAAAAAAAAAAAAGAGAGAAAGGGGAAAGAAAGGTAGTCCCCACAGAGAAGGAAGTGTGGAAGCCAGGGGCCCTGCTGGGGATGGGGTGGGGTTCTTGGGTGAAGGCTCTGCTTCTCCCCCAATGCTAGGAAATGTCCTTGTCCCCAGTGGTGGCAAAGGGTGTGGCCCTGGGTCCTCAGGATGTGATACAGATTCTGTTTTTCAATTTGCCTCCCCACCCCAGCAGCTGCAAAAATAAAGGCCTCTTCCCACTCACCCGCTTCGTCTGAGTTGACCAGGAACTTTCAGATTTACTCATTTGCACCACAAGAGTGTGACTCTGAGTTTCCAAGCACTGTCAGTCTTCAGAAGCCAGGTGCTAGCCCGGATTCTTGAAAGACCTGGAAGAGAGGTTCAAAGAGGCCAATGGTGGCTGGAACTAAAGCCCAGCAGATGTGGAAGAGGAGCACCCTAGGGAGTCCCAGGACTCCTTAGCATAGCCACCAGCTCTGGTTAGAGGGCCAGCTCTGGTTAGGAGCAGAGACCACAGGGAGGCTCTCAAGTGGCAGAACATCTTTAAGGACATTGTAAACAAAACAAAACAAAAACACCAGAGTATCAGGTCCTCGCTAGACCCACTGATAACGGGGGTCGGGAGTCTGCATGGTTTTTAGCTGTCTCTCAAAAGAACCTTTGAACAGTTTTTCAGCTTCCTTTCTCCAGACTGATTTTAATTTAGTTGGAAAATGTTCCAGCCCAGTTGGTGTTTAATTGTCACTGAGGACCAGGGATTCAGAGCAGGAGACCTTGACTTCCATCTTGGCTCCGCAGAAAAGCAATAGGCAGAGACAGGAGGAGGCGCCCCTGGGCAGGCAGAGGGAACAGCACATGCTCTGGGCCTAAACAGGAAAGCCCAGGGCCTGTCCAGGGAGCTAGAGTTTAGGAGGCGGAAAGGGAATGAAAACACTAGGGATCAAAGAGCTCCAGCCTCACCTTGCTGAGTTTGTTGCCTCAGGTGGAAAACAGGGAGGATGAGTCCACTTACTTTATTATCGAAAACGTGTTTATTGGGATGTTTTCCCACTCATCTGGATGCAGGTTGCTCTTAGTGCTGCTTCCTCCTGAAGGAACATCCTTGCAGCACCCTGTAAGCCTTGCTTTTCCTCCTGTAGGCTGGCAGAGGACAGTGAGCAGCCAACACACACTATGGTATATATACACAATGGAATATTACTCGGCATTAAAAGAGAATAAAATCATAGCATTTGCAGGTAAATGGATGGAGTTGTAGAACATCATGCTAAGTGAAGTAAGCCAATCCCAAAGAACCAAAGGCCAAATGTTTTCTCTGATTAGTGGATGCTGATCCATAGTGGGGATGGGGTGGGAAGCATGGAAGAAACGGAGGAACTTTGGATGCTGCAAAGGGGAGGGAGGGGAAGAAAGGGGGTACAGGGTAGGAAAGATGGTGGAATGGGATGGTCATCACTACCCTAGGTGCATGTATGAAGACATGAATGATGTGACTCTATTTTGCTTACAACCAGAGAAATGAAAAATTGTGCTCTATATGTATACTGTGACTTGGAATTCATTCTGTTTTAAAAAATAAATTTTAAAATATAATAAAGAAGATGTCTGACATGGGAGCCAGAGTAGGGTAAATAAGGTGTCAATGTGGAGAAACAGCCTGGCATGGGCTGTCGATGTCAGGGGACAGTATGAAGGACATCGATATGGAAGGATACAGCTGGCATGAGATGTCACAGTATCCACATAGAGAGATTTCCTGGCATGAGATGCTGAAATCAAAACAAGAAGAGAATCCAAATAGGAAAGAGGGTGGGAAGAGTGATGGGTGACTAGTTACATACCACAGAGTTGATAAAATAAGAAAATATAGTGAAGATAATAAGTTTCAAATATGGAATAAGAGAAAACTAGGATGAACCTTTGGTGTTGGGTTGGAACTGAAAATATTGATGTAAATCAGAATTGTATCAATATAGATTCTTAAATATGGGTGTAATTGTGAATAGAAACATATATATGTAGCCGTATCAACTGAAACCTCAATAATAGGCCTCGTCTCAATAGCAAAGGGCACATGTACTACCCAAATCTTGGCTTCTAAATACCAGGGGAAAAAAGTGCTCAAAAATGATGAGACACACTAAAAGGACACAGGAACCATCTTGAGGGCCATTGTATTTGAACATCAAAATAAATTATGAGAGGCCAGGCGCGGTGGTGCACGCCTATAATCCCAGCACTTTGGGAGGCTGAGACAGGAGAATCGCAAGTTCAAAGCCAGCCTCGGCAACGGCAAGGCACCAAGCAACTCAGTGAGACCCTGTCTCTACATAAAACACAAAATAGGGCTGGGGGTGTGGCTCAGTGGTTGAGTGCCCCTGAGTTCAATCTCCAGTACCAAAAATAAATAAATAAAGAATTATATATATATAAGCCTATATATATATAAAAACTACTGTTCATGCATGGCTAAAGACTGTGGTGATTTTACAGCATCCTGGGCATTTCACATTCATGAAACAGGAATTGGGGATCTGCATCAGGCACTCTTCATGTTTCCTCTTCTCTTCTGGAAAGGGATGAAGGAGATCTTTTGCAAGAGGCCTGTTCTTGTCGGGAGGTCATCACTGCTGAAAAGTCCACATATTTTAAAAGGGATGCTTCAAAGCTTACATTAGAAGTATATAAACCAGGTGCACACCTATAATCCCAGCAACTCGAGAGGCTGAGGTAGGGGGATCACAAGTTCAAAGCCAGCCTTGGCAACTTAGTGAGGCGCTAAGCAACTCAGTGAGACCCTGTCTCTAAATAAAACACAAAATGGGGCTGGAGATGTGGCTCAGTGGTCGAGTGCCCCTGAGTTCAATCCCTGGTATCAAATGAAGGAGGAAGAGGAGGAGGAGGAGGAGAAGGAGGAGGAGGAGAAGGAGGAGGAAGAAGACAAACAAAAAAACACATCAAGCCTCAGTGTTTGATAACATGAAAAGGCACCTAGCCCAGGTCCTGCCCCAGTAGTTTGGAACCCACAGTGATAGGGGCATCTTAGACCTGGCACTGCACTTGCTGCTGGCCACATCCACTCAGACTCCCAGGACTTCAAATAGCAAAACCAAGCTGAGGAGTGGCGATTGCCCTCATCAGACCCATGAGATCCACCTTCTTAGGGTGCAGGCGCCCATCTCTCTAGCTTCCTCCCAAGCCCAGCCTTTGAAACATCCTCCTCAGCTCACTTATAAGAGCTGTATTTTTTCATGTTCTTTGGTTTGTTTGTAAATTTTTATTTTGATATAATTTTAAACTTAGAGAAGGGTACAAAGAACTCCTGTTCCCGCTACCCAAATTCATTAGGTTTTTTCACCCCATGCCTTATTATTATTTCTTTATGCATATTAATGTTATGTTACTTGAGAAAGTAGAAGGCACCATACCTTTTCACCCCTGAATTCTTCAAGTGTGTATTTCCTAAGAACTAGGCATTCTCTTACATAACCACAGCATAATTTTCAAAATTAAGAAATTTACCATCAGCCTGGGGTGAAGCTCAGTGCTAAAGCACTTACCTAGCATGTGCAAGGTATGAGTGGGGTCAGCCCCCAGCACCGCAACCCCCACCCCAAAAGAAAACAACAATAAAAAATACAACATCAGCACAATGCTGTTGTATAATCTGCACTCCATGTTCAAATTTATTTCCATCAGTTGTAATACCCTTTAAAGCTATTTTTTTCTTCCTGGTCTCCAATCTGTAACAGTTCCCCAATGTTTCTTTGACTTTCATGACATCAACACTTGGGGAGACTGCAGTCCAGTTAATTTGGAGAATGTCTCTGAATCTGAATTTGTGTCTAGTCCTTTCCTCAGGATTGGATTCAGAGGATGGGTTGGGTGGGAAGACCGTGTCCACTGTGCTCCTGCCTTCTTAGGGCATCCCATCAGGAGACACACGGTGCTGGCTTGCCCATGAGTGGGATGCTAACTTTGGTTACCTGGCTAAGCTGGTATCCACCAGTGTTCTTCACTGTGAAGTTTCTATCTCCCCTTTGTGATTAGTAAATGTCTAGACAAATCCTCTGAGGCTGTGTGAATATGCAGATCCTGTCCCTCACTACACTTGATGCACTAGTTTTAGCACACAGTGATGATTCTCTAATTCTATTCTTCCATCTACATTTATTACATTTAAGGAAGAGTGTTCTCTTCTTCCCACTTAAGTACTCATTTACTGATATTAGTGTGGACTCTGGAACATCTGTCGTTCAATGGCTTATAATCTATTGCTGTATTTATCACTTGTTATCATGCACAAATTGTCCCAGATTTAGCCAGGGTGAGCCCGCTAGGGTCTTCTGTTTCTTTCTGCTACGGCCCCATTATTTACTGAGCACATCCTTACTTTCTGGCCCAACATGTTTATGGATTATCTTGTAAGTTACCTGCCCCCAGTGCTGGGATCAACATTTCTCCAAGGATGCCTGGTTACTTTCAGTGCTGAGTCCAGAGCTTCTGCTCTTAATCCATTATTCTTTACCTCTTGTGTCCCAGAAACCATCTGGAGCAGTCTGAGGAGACAGTCGAGGTTTTGTACAAGCAAATAAGCCAAGAAATTGTAGGTTATTGCTGATGCTGAGCCCCTGAGTGCCCACAGTTTGCAGTAGTTTAGAGAAACATGAGTCCTTTTATTGCTATTATCATTATTAATAATAATTAACATTTGCATTCACTCACTGACATGCACTGAGTCCTCACTCTGTATGAGGCTGGAAGAAGCAGAGCCAGCTCATGCAGGCACCATGCCAGGCTGGGTTTAGACTTCAAGCTCAGGGAGTGAGCAGGGCATTGAAGGCCTTGAAGCCAGAGGGTCCCTTCCCTTGAGGACTCAGCTTGTGTCTCTTTGTAAGGCTGCCTCCCCTCTCCCTGACTTCAAGGCCTCATGGCTAACTTACACAGAAATAGAGAAAGAAGAGAAAGAATCCTCTTTACCTTAAATAGAACTAAAGAATGATGTGACCCTTTCATCTAGGGAAAAAAAAAAAAAAACTGCCTATTAGCAGACCCAGGAACTAGCACAGGGGGAGGGGAAAGTGGTGAGATATGACAAGCAGGACATTTCAAAACCGCCAGGCCAGAAAATCAGGAACCAGCAGGCTCAGAGGATCTGCCTCTCCTGAGCGGAACTCTTTTGGTTATAAACACAATGACCCAGTATTTGATTTTCTTTTCCCTATTCACATTTTTCAAAGCATCTGGACAAGTCACAGGTTTGAATGCTCTAGTTTCTTTTCCACAGCCTGGTCTGTGCAGTGCTCCACCACCCAGGTATATGGACTTTGAGTGCATGGTCCAGATCTCCCTCAAGGAAGGACCGGCTGCGGGGAGGGTGGTCAGCAGACAGTCTCAGCTGTCCATTCCTTCAAAGCTTGCCTCAGCTACAGAGAGCCTCCTCTTCTTCATGCCCTCATGCCCTTCCTGGACAACTCACATCTGGTGACCAAATAAGGCAGGGGTATAAAGATCCAGGCATTAGACTCTATGTTGGACCACCCGCAATGAGCTCTTCTCCTGCTGATTGGCTGAGGCTCGTGGAGCTGCAGAGCGGGCTGACTTCCCTCCACCCTGGCCTGCCCCCCCCCCCCGCGCTTCCTTCCACAGGTGGGGGTCCCTAGTAAGCACCATGTGCTCCAAGCTCTGTTTCAGTGTCTCCTTCTACAGAACCTTATTCCTCCAGCCCAGTGGTGTGAATGTGGGACTTCACTGGCCAAATCAGGCCATTCTGTAATCTTTACTAAGGCATGGTGTGAGCTGCCGCACCACTCTCCATGCCTGCCTCGGGCTCCCCACAGGGCACTCCCTTCCTCTGCCCTCCTCAGTCCACTGTTCACCAGTTGTGGTCACTCTCTTTTATGAAGCCCCTTCCCTCTGAACTTTGTTCCAACATTCCCTGAGAAAAGTTTTCCCATTGTTCCAAGAAATCCAGGGCAGATTTGTCTTCTTGCCCAGCAGAGAAACTATTTAGGTGAGTATTTAAACTTACTCAGGGGTCAGATTGGGAGAGGTCATTCATTTCTCCCGGCCATTGCCAGGTCCGAGGGTGTCCACGATGGAGGAACGCCCAGGTACTTCTGCAGATGGGTAGATCAGTGCTCAAAGAGGGCAAGGCCCTTGCCCAGGGTTGCACAATGAGCTAGCCATAGAACCAGGTGTTAGGCAACCTGTGAAAGCCCCCTAGTGCCCACTTATGCCCTCTAGCCAGCCTTTAGACACGTGGTATCTGGATTCACCTTGCAGTATTAGGGATTGAACCCAGGGCCTCACATACGCTGGGCAAGTACTCTATCTATTATCAAGCGACATCCCCAGTCCTTTTTTAACTATTCTGAGGCACGGTCTTGCTAAGTTGCCAAGCCTCGACTTGAGTTTGCAATCTTCCTGCCTCAGCCACCCAAGTTGCTGAGACTACAAGTGTGTGCCACTGTGCCTGGCTCAATCTCCTTCCTGGTCTTGAGCTTTCCGTTTGGATCGCCCAGCTCTCTCTTCTCTCTCCTTCCCATTCTTTTTTTCTTTTTCTCATATGAAGCCTGGCAATCACTTCCCCATTCTGGTCTGTCCCCAGAGCCTTTTGTTTACCTTCTCTGACCTTGAGCATTGACCTTGGCTTTCTGCTCCTGTCTTCAGGGCTCCTGGGACGCTGGGTGGGTCAGTGTAGAGACATTGGTGCCTGGATTGGTGGGGACTGCTGAGGCCTCACCCTGCAGCATCACCAGAGGGCATGGATTTACACAGTCCCAACCAGGGAGTCTCCACACTAAATTGGTCTCAATGAGGGAGTTATAAACAGTTGTGCTCCTACTGTGTGCCAGGCACTGAGTTGTGTGCTTTACCTTCACTCTCTTTGCTCCTCACAAGGCTGAGTGGGGACAGCACCATCACTGCCTCACACATCAGGGGAAAAGGGTCTCAGGAGAGAGAGCTGATGTGGCCATTGCTGTATGGCCAGTAAGTGAAGGAGCTGAGGCTGAAGTGAAGGCTTGAGGGTGCCACAGCTACTACACGGCACACACAAAACCCACCTCAGAGCTGGGTGTGGTGGCGCAAGCCTGTAATCCCAGCACTTTGGGAGGCTGGGACAGAAGAATCACGAGTTCAAACCCAGCCTCAGCAACAGCAAGGCGCTAAGCAACTCAGTGAGACCCTGTCTCTACATAAAACACAAAATGGGGCTAGGGATGTGGCTCAGTGGTCGAGTGCCTCTGAGATCAGAGGTGTCAAAAAAAGAGAAAGCTTCTTGGGCAATAAGTAGTGCTGGATTCTTGGGGGATTTTTATTTTATTTATTTATTTTTATTTTTTGAAGTGCTGGAGACCAAACCTAGGGTCTTACACATGTAAGGCATGTGCTCTGCCACAGAGCTATATCCCCAGCCCTATTAAGGGATTTTTAAATGTGGATAAACCATATGGAATTCTATGACTAGAAATGTATCTCAAGGAATTAACAAGAAAAATGGGAAACGATTTCAAATATAAAGATGTTCATAACAGTATTATTTATCATAGGGAAAAAACTGAAAATAACCTAACTATTCAAACCCCATTAAATTATGACATTGCTCTGCTGAAAACACATTCCAGCCATTGAAAAGATTTACAGCGGGGCTGGGGCTGTAGCTCAGCGGTAGAGCGCTTGCCTAGCATGTGTGAGGCACTGGGTTCGATCCTTAGCACCACATAAAAATAAAACAAATAAAATAAAGATACGCTATCCATCTTCAACTACAAAAAATTTTAGAAAAAAAGGATTTACAGAGTCTTATAACAACATAGGGCAAATGTTTATGACATGCTATCAAATAAAAATAGTAAGTTATAGGGCTGGTGTTGTGGCTCAGTGGTAGAGTGCTTGCCTAGCATGTGTGAGGCACTGGGTTCAATCCTCTGCTCCATGTAAAAATAAACAAACAAACAAATAATAAATAAAACAAAGTTTAAAAATATTTTTAAAAATAGTAGGTTATAAATGATGCAGTTGGTCTCAGCCATAAAAGCGTATACTGCAATTAAAAAGAAATAAAAAGGAAGCATGAGTCGTTAGCAGCCCCACCTCCTTAGGGTCCCACCAGCTTCATGCACACAGCTCCCACTGCAATTCTCACTCCAACGGCAACCTTTGTTTTGCATCTCTGCGCACTGAATTGTGAGCATGCAGGGGGAGGACAATTGGGTTTTAGTCCTCTCTGAACATCATCCAGGACAGAATGAGCCCTGAATGGAGATTCAGTCCACCTCTGTGCAATGAATGAGCAAATGAATAAAAGGAAGGCACGGGAGTGGGTGAATCAAAGCCTCCTGACTTAGTTAGAACTTAGAGTTTGCCATCTCCCACCCCAAGCCCAGAGGCCCAGACTCCAGGCCCAGAATCTCCTTCCCTCTTCTCCCCTTGTCCCACTTTCTCCCAAAGCCTTTGGCAGCTTTGTCACCTGAGCAACAGGAGGGAATTTCCTCTGAGGAGTCTGGCTGCCTTGAAGAACCATCTCTAGGCACTCAGGAACAGATGCTTTATGCTCATCATTTCCTCTACTCCTCACAGCAATAAAATATTTGATTTGAAATCCTCCATCAACATCTGCAGAAACTAAGGGCTCAAGGGTTGTAATTTGCTCCTATAGACAGAGCTGGGATTCAAACTTCTCGGTCTCCGAACAATATTTTTGTCTTAAAGACTGCAGAGATGATTTTGGATAAGTCCTTCTCCTGGTAAGCCTTGGTTTTCCCTGTGGGAACTGAGGCTGCTGGTTCTCAGAGGGCTCAGCTATCTTTTCCACATCCCAACTCATACCTCCCAACATCTCCCCGACTCACTAGGGGCAGCGTGGAGCCTTGGGGATTATAGGACTGAAAGCCAGCCAAGTGAGGCCATTTCTACCCAACCACCCCACAGGTGGTCACCAGTTGGAGGAGAACTCCTGTCCTTTTTTGACCCTGGCAGGAAGCCCAGGGCCATGAGTATCTCACCCATGCCTCACATAGACACGAATGCACCAGGTTACTGGCCATCACATCCCACCTCCACGGTCAGCTTAATGCCCTGAGCTGGCGTCTAGGAGTTGTGCAGGGGGCCACATAGTGGCTTTGCTCAACTTTAACACCCAAGAGGCTCCAAGAAACTCAATGGTCTGTTAGGGTTGGGGTTTTGGCTCAGTGGTAGAGCACTTGCCTAGCATGTGTGAGGCACTGGGTTCTATTCTCAGCACCACATATAAATAAATGAATAAAATAAAGGTCCACCAATCGCAGTAACAGGCCACCCCTGCATAGTCTCCCACCTGCCTTAGCCCAGTAAGGTAGCCAGGACAAGGACAAGGATGACCGTCCATTTTATAGGTGGGAATCCTGAGACCTAGAGAAAGACAAGTAACTCTCCAGAAACTACCCAGCAATGAAGTGTCAGAGGTGGGACTAAGTCCTAGCCTCCCAAACCAGGATTTAGTGTTTTCCTTCCAGTGCCTGAATTTGTCCTGCTTATGTGACACATTTGTTGACTCCTGCCACAGGCAGGGCACCATGGGGCTGTGGAATGGGCAAGACACAGCAGCCTCTTCCCTTGAAAGAGTTCAGTGGAGTAGGGGAAGGACAGGTGTTATGCAGGACTTAACACCTGGGGTTAAAGAGATCTCAGTAGGGATGATAAGGTGTCAGCACTGCCCAGGAATGGCAGCCACAGAGGGAGCCTGCCTGGGGCATCTGCTAAATAAAAGGCTGACTGAATGAAGGAGCTGTTCATCAATCAGGGGTGTACAGGAGTGGGCCATCAGAGCCATGTCCATGGGACAAGGCTGCAGAGGAAAGAAGATCCTCCTAACCCATCTTCCTCTTGTTTTATATATACAGGAGTTGTGGTTGTATCTACTTGTTGTAAGTCCATCTTGGTTCCCTGCTAGGGAGGAGAGGGAGGCAGAAGAATGAGTCTCAGGGCCCATCACTGTCATGGTGTTGGGAGAGATCAGTAACTCTTGGCCTGCAAATGAATGAATATGGGGGGTTCCTGCACCAGGGGAGGAAGATGGTGTTACTGGAGCAAGGCAGGAGATGGACAAGCTATGCACTAAAGGAGTTGTCCAGCTTTGGGTTCTGTCTGGGCCAGTTTTCCTTCGTTCTCTCCAAAGCTCTTATTTGAGAGGTCTCCATCCCTGGCACTTGCCACCAAGCTGGCACTGGTCACCTGGGAGCCGCATGCCCTTGGCTCAGGATCAGGCCCTCAGATGTTGGAGGAACAGCGACCCTGGAGACCAGTGGGGTGCCACGGTGGAAATCTGCAGGAACCCCTACACCCAGTCTCAGGAAGTCAAGAGCCTGAGGCCAGAGCCAATCTGGGGCTTCCAAGCTTTATTTAGTGCAAGAAGCCAGAGCTCTTGTGGTGGCTTCAGTTCAACAGTTAGTGAAGCCTCTTCCCACAGACATTGCCCCAGCCACGCAGTTGCAGAAATCAGGAGGCGCAACCCGATCCCGATCCCACGATGCCCCTGTCCTTGTCTTCTGCCTGCCCCACTCCAGCCCTCCTCAGTCTTGGGGAAAGAGGTAGTTGCCCCTTCCCTGAGATGTGCAGATGTGCACAAGGGGCAAACTCCTTTCAGGTCTAGGGAAGGAGTTTTGGCCTCTTCCTTGCTTGTGGGTTTCCAAACTAAAACCTCTGTATCAGTCTTAGGACTCAGAAATCCTGTTCCTGTGTCTATGACTGGGGAGAGAAAGGCCACCTGAGCCTCTCAGCCCAGAGGGAATGAATAAACTGACAGGGCAGAGGGGCTACACCACAGGCAATGACTTGCACACATCTGAAAATCAGAGTGCTTAGTGATAAAAGGGAGCAATCAGATGAGATTCTGTAACAACACCATTTCCAACGTTAAACATACATGCACAGATGCATGCTCACTTTTAGCATAGTGTTATTGCCTCTGGTGTTAATAAAATGAACCTGTGACTCCTTGGCACCTGCATGTGAGACTTAAAATTCTTTGCTCATTTTTAAGATACTTGGGAAACACTTTTTCTTTTTTTTCCCTTTTATTTTTAAAACAAAAGAATGCATTTCAAGTCATAGTACACAAATGGAACACAATTTTCCATTTCTCTGGTTGTAAACAAGATAGAATCACACCATTTGTGCCTTTATACATATACCTAGGATAGTGATGTCCATCTCCATTTTTGCTACCCCCATGTCCCTCCCCTCCCCTACCTCCCCTTTGCCCTAACCAAAGTTCCTCCATTTCTCCCATGCTCCTCACCCCACCCCCATTCTGTATCAGCATCCACTAAACAGAGCGAACATTTGGCCTTTGGTTTTTTGGGATTGGCTTACTTCACTTAGCAGGATGTTCTCTAATTCCATCCATTTACCTGCAAATTCCATAATTTTATCCTCTTTTATTGCTGAGTAATATTCCATTGTGTGTGTACATATATATACCACAGTTTCTTTATCCATTCATCCATTGAAGGGCATCTAGGTTGCTTCCAAAGTTTAGCAATTGTGAATTGTGCTGCTATAAACATTGAAGTGTCTGCATTACTGTATTATGCTGTTTTTAAGTCTTTAGGGTATAGGCTGTGGAGTGGGATAGCTGGTTCAGATGGTGGTTCCATTCCAAGTTTCTTAAGGAATCTCCATACTGCTTTTCAGATAGGTTGCACCAATTTGCAGTCCTACCAGCAATGTTTGAGTGTGCCTTTTCCCCCACAGCCTCACCAACATTTTTTGTTACATGTATTCTTGATAACTGCCATTCTGAGTGAAGTGAGATGTTAGTTTTTCTTGTTTTTGGTTTTAAAAACTTTTTTTGTTTTAGATGGACACAAATATCTTTATTTTATTATTTATTTGTATGTGGTGCTGAGGATCGAACCCAGTGCCTCACCCATGCAAGGCAAGCGCTCTACCACTGAGCTACAATCCCAGCCCCT